>ML830706.1:46192-101877 GCA_009831015.1 Picea engelmannii | reverse complement strand
TGGATGTGTAGTTATTTATGTCTTATTTTTCACTATGTCAGATGTCAAGTGAATCAGAGGTGTATTTTGGGTTCACATATGGTGCTATCCAACACACTCGAAGGCTTTCTTCCGCATCTTGGGTGATTTTCACACCTGGAGTCTAGTTGCTATCTTTCAGAGGTATTTTTCTAGGCGACGCTACAAACAATGTTGTTGAATACAGTGTAGTGATAGAATTACTTTGTAATGCTTTGTCACATGGAATTTATCACCTCTGGGTCTACCTAGATTCTCAATTGGTTGTGTCTCAGTTAAATGGGGTTTACCACGTTTATGATCCCACTTTGCACCGACGATTCCTTAGGGTACGTCTCTTAGAATGTTCTTTCGATTAAATTACATATATTCATGTTCCTAGGATATTTAATTATCTAACAGATACTATAGCTAATCAAATATTAGATTGTCATCTTGCACACACATAAAAAGAAAAGTACATGCATAAACATGCAAATATATTTGTAAAAAATGTCATCCATAAGACAGAAAATATGTAAATATATATATATCCAAAATATTGTCATGAGTACATAGGTGGGTGTGAACGCCTCAAAAGTGTTCAATATACATTGTTGGGCTTATGCCCTCAAAAAGTACATATACAAAAAAGTGTCGTCAACACATCAATGGTATATACTATCTAATCACAGGGCCTATTGGCCCTACCATAATGTACACTGATGTTGGCCAAACGATGGAATAGATGGGCCCAAGTCCGAGGCACCCCTACTACATGAGATTGCATTGAAGGTGGGAGATCCTCGATCTCATCCATAGGTACAGTATGAGTGAGCACAGTGAGGTTGCACTCCAGTCATCTCAAAACTCTATCAGCCACTCTGGTTGGGGGTCTCCCTGCAACTGCTAGTCCTCCGACTATTGATGGTCCTACCTCTAGTCGAGGACATCGCTGAGTCCTAGTGAAATCCACCAGTTGCATAGGTCCCACATCTGTACATAACAGATACATAAGTCAATACTCTATACACACATAAAAAGGATATATATAAAAAACAATTAAAAAATTAAATAAACATTAAAAAGTATGTTACCTATCTCTCCTCGCTCCTCGTCGAGAGGCACAGGCATGTCTGGGTCCCTGGTGAAGTTGATTCTTACATATGGGTAATCCTCGATCACTAGAATCTCTCATGCCCACCAGTCAAATAATTTCTCATCGAAGGCCTCTATGGTACTCCCTCCACACTGTCGACGAAACAATGCTTCCCACCCAGTCACTGCTAGGAACGAGGCTACATGCCCCCATACCGTCTCTCTAGGACTGAGACTAAGCACCCTCTCGAAGAAAAAAGAGCACAAAATGGTATCGAACCCGAAGTTCGTGTTGGTACGTCATCGACACTCTGTAGGTTGTCTCTTCATGCATATCATCATTGTCGTACTCCAGTCAAAAATGTTGGCCTCCAAACATTGAATGGAACAATGCATATGTGCCTGGGAATCCTGGTGAAGGGAAGTGGATCCAGTAATTCACCCGATCAAGAGTAATATCAGACGTACAAATAGGTTGGTGATCTTGTGAATTGTCACTTGAGAGCCTACCTTCTCAGTTTCATCCTCATAGTACATGCAAATATAATCGTCGATGTTAAAAGGCCTCGAAGGAAACGTCCTCAAGTTAACTGGTTCCCCTCTCCTCGAGAGGCCAGTCAAGAAGTAAATATCCTCTATTATTGGGGTTAGCGATTGACCCTCTAGCATAAAGGCCTCTACATTAGGATGCCAATACTCCACAAGAGCATTGAGCAGCCTAGGTTGTGCCCTCATGAACGAACACTGGAAGAACTTCCATAGCCCACACTAGTTTAGTGCGACAATGGCTATAGGGTCCTCTTTGACCAAAATATCAATGTCCTCATGCTCCCTCTCCCTCTAATGAACATACATCCTGTTTCATATCAAAAAGGTGAAGAGTCAGTACTTGCATTCTTTATTTTTTTCAAAGACTTTCAAGGTGTACGTGGGTTGTTTCGTACACATTCGGGTATGTACGTGGGCTGGTGGTTTCTTTCCCAAGTACATACGCGAGCTGGCCTTGGACAAATTGAGTACATGCATGGTCGCTCTTTTTACAAGAGTGCACCCCCTCAAAACCTAAAACTAATGCATAAAGAAGGTATTGAATTGCAAGAAGGAGTAATTTTTACTTACTTGGTCCAAGTAGAAGGTCATTTCGTCCACTGAAGCTCATAGAATCTACTCTTTTAGCAAAGGGGTCTTTTCTCCTTTTGGTCGATTTTCAAATTGCAATGGTAAAAATGAGCTGTCATCTTTTATTTATAGACTTTTTTGGCCCTTTTGACCCCTTTGTTTACCCCCTTTGTCATTTTTCCTTTCTTGGTAATCACTTGATTCCATTGTTGAGTTTCTTAATGGTTTTTCTAGTACTCGTTTTTTTTTTGGTTTGGTAATTTTTGGGATGGGTCACTTTTTGAGTATCCTTTGGTAAAAGTCATTTTTTCCAACTTTTTGCATATAAGTTAGGATTTCATTTCCACTTTTTGCATCTCATTGTTTTTTTCTCTTTTCCATAGGATCGACCCCATCAAAGTGTGACACAAAACCTTAATTGTTGCTCTAGAAGTGTCGTAATTAGGTGGTAGAGCCTACCTTTACATGGATTCCCTAGGTTTATCCTTGATGCATTTTGGCATACATGCTGTCAGTAATGACTATAGGCTTGGGAGTTCTTGTTATCCCTGTCATGATTACAAAATAAATCCTCATTAGTTCATGCACTGTCATCCTAGGCCTCACCCTCGGGACTCTCAAATTAGCATGTTTTTTTGTCTTTCAAGATCGCTTTGAAATTTGAAAGCAACATGTAATGAGACTGTATTTATTCTTTTCTATCTCGTCTAGATTAACTGAGAAAAGTAGCCCCTTGGAGTCTTCTTTAATCCCTTTTCAGACTCTCTAAAAATGAAAAGATTGTCAAGCGATCTTGTTGCCCTTCACACTCACCAAACTCAAATTTGAAGGCACATCTGTCTGGCGATAGTTTACCCCTTTTCGGTTTGGATGGCTAATTTTACGAATAAAGGTATTCTCTAGGAACTTCGGTTCGCTAGAAGAGTATTCTGAGGCATAAGTTTAACCCTTTTTTGGGCATGAGGGACTAAATCTTCGAAAAAGGAACATTCTCCTTGGTTTTGGTTTATCACCTTTTTTGGGCCTTGGAGATTACTTATGAAAAAGGAACCCCCCTGGATTCCATATTTAATCTATTTTAGACTCCCTAAAATTTAAAAGATCGTTGAGTGACCTTGTTCCTTCACACTCGTTAAATTGGTCTAGAAGAACATCTATTGGCATGAGTTTAACCCTTTTTCCAGCCTGTAGATTATAGCAGAAAAAGGTATGCCTTGGGATATTCGTCTCGCCAAGAGAGTTCTCCTCAGTTACTTTTATAATTTTTTAGGTTAAGGAGACTAAACTTAGAAAAAGGTTGTGAGTCCATAGTTAATCTCTTTTCAGACTCCTTAAAATTAAAAAGATTGCTGAGTGATCTTGTCTTTGTCACACTCATTAAAATGGTTTTGAATAGACATCTTTTTGGTGCAAGTTTAACCCTTTTTCGAACCGACTAGACTATCTCCGAAAAAGGTACTCCCTAGAGTCTTATTTTACATTTTTTTAGACTCTCTAAATGTGAAAAAACTACCAAGCTTACCTTCTCTTGGCTCGTAAAAATTACATAGAAGGGGTCTCATTGTGTCTTGCTTAATTGCATTTGCGAGTCTCATGTTTTTGTCTTTGGCCTAATGCCAGCTCCATGTTGCTCTCAACTGAACCTTTGAAGAATTCCTTATACCCAAGCCTTGTAGCACTTCTTGCCTCTGCGACTTGACACCTTGACCCATGGAGGATTTTTTACCCCGAGTGTCCTTTTCCTACACATGTCTCCTTGCTCTGAGCATTAGTATGTTCCTTTCACTTGGAACTAATATGATTCCTTGCAACAGTCATTCCTCCTTTGTAACGTAGCATTCTTTTATTCTTTTTCAAGCTCTTAAAAAATTGAAGAAGACAAAAAAATCAAATATTCCAAAAGGAGGGGACGATAAATATTCATTATTTTTTCAGCAGCACAGAGAGTCGCCCTTGGAAAAAGAACATCCTTCAGTTTGTTTGTCAAGCATTGGGATCTAGTATGACCTTAGGAAGTTGTTCTCTCTACATAGAGTTGTGTCCTCCTCCATTTGGTTACTCTTCCAAACACATGGAGAGTTTGTGTTGCCTCTTCCATCACAAAATTATGTCAATGTCATGTTTCTTAAGTCTGATCATCTTTTGTGTTTTTTTCCAAGGGAATTTTCACTCAACCTGAATCGATCTTTCTGTAGTTTGTCTCTTAACCTTCATGAGTTGTCCATCCCAAGAATCCAGTCAAGTCCAGATTCAAAATCAATGAAGTTCTTTGCCTGATCATCGAGATCCTCATGTCTTTTCCCAGCGAGTTGTTGAAGACCTCAGGGTAGTGAGTTATACACTCCCATTGTACTCCTACCTGATTTTTGAATATATTGAAGATGTTGCTTGAGCTATGAAGACCTTATCTATAGCCACAAGCGTCACTAGCTTCTTGAAGATGAATACTATACTTGTATATCTTCGATTGATTTTGAGATGTATATCTGTTGTGTATTGTTTGCAGATACACTTTATATAGTTATATGACATGTATCTACAATGTATTTGATTGAAATCCATGATTCGGTTCATCCCGAGCATGGGTATGCCCGCTTCAGAGAGACATTTTTTGTTTTTCAGATAGGCACCTCTCGAACTCTAGTACCGGGATCACTCGATTTCTCACATTGGTGAAGATATTTTAATGTATTTCAGCCATCGGTTGATCTTATTACCTCACACATTAGGGGGCATTTGTTATAGCCCTAAAATTCCCTACTCATGCATAAATGGAATTGGCCCTCTTGCATATTTTGCCAAAGCACTGCTAAGGATCTCTTCTTAAAAAAACATATTTTAGAGCATGTACGCTCCCTGCACAACTACAACCAGTGTACATATTCTTTCTTCATGCTAGAAAACCCATGTACATATGCTTGTTGCACACTAAACAACCCATGTATGCTTGGAAAAGTTTCAAAAATAAAAAAATTGTAAGGAATTCGATGAAATTCATGGGCTATTGGAGCTTTCCCAACCAATTCACCTACTATATCCTGTCACCCAACCGAATAACCATAAATTTGTCATATAAAAGGAGTTGTTGGGGTCTCATTTTACATCCAAGCATAAGAATAGTGAAACTCTACCCAATTTCACTTCCCTTCCTTGCCCACAATTTTGCTACCTTTTGTAAGATATTGCCTCAGCATTCCCTCATCAGCCCCTTCTTCTTCCATTCAATCCATTCCCTTCCCTTGAGGTGATAAAAATATTGAGAGAATATGCTTATTGAAGGTGCACTTGGAGCATTTTAAAGAGGAGCCCATACCAAGTTCGTGAAACGATGTTTGACATAGATTGTAAGTTTCAGTATTTGTTTAATGAATAAAAGAATCTCTTTTCCCCGTCCCAAATGAAGATGTTTTGTGTATCTTCTTTGATCTATACATAGAATTTGATATCTAAAACTAACCCATGAATATAAGTAGCATGCTTTTAGTCCTTGTTTTCCTAGTTTTGGATGTAGGTCAGCCTTGGGAGGAAACTTCTAGTCTTTGGAACTACAGATCTTGAGGAGATCATCACCAGACATGGGATAAAAGGTACAGTTACCGATCTTCTCTCTTATTGTGTTCTTTTCATTCGTTTTGGTATGTTTGGGGTAGATTATAAAATAGATTGAATTTTAGATGGTCATTCGATCGGTCTATATCTTAAACTCTAGTATAGTTAAAGGGGGGATTTTCCCACTAGAAACATGTGTTTCTTTCGGTGCTTCTTGAAATATCCAAACCTGTCCAACTTCTTGCATCACATCCGATCTTGGTGCTGTCACCTAGAGTAAGTTTCCAGTCATTGATATGTAGATTCTTTGATCTAAATCCTTAGATTCATCTTCCTTGCTCAACTTACAACTGGTCTTCATAGGATTACTTACGGGTTTACAATCTTCCATTCCAAAATTCTTTAGCATTTCTTTGATATACTTGTTTTGGGAGATAAAAATACCTTTATCACGCTAATATATCTTTAATCCCAAAAATAAATTCAACTCACCAAGTAAAGACATTTCTAGCTCATTCTGCATGTCTTTGGAAAAATGTTGACTCATCCTGTAATCATCATTTACAAAGATAATATTATCTACATAAAATTCAATTATAAATACATTGTCTCAATCCAATTTTATGTAGAGATTGTTGTGTGCATTACCTTTCAGGAATCCTTGTTGTTGTAGATACCTGTCCAATCTTGAATATCATGCTTTGGGGTCTTGTTTGAGTCCATACAGTGTCTTCTTCAACATGCAGACATAATCTTCCTTCTCTAATAGTAGAAACCCTTCAGGTTGTTCGATGTGGACTTGTTCTTCTAATTCTCCATTCAGAAAGGTTGATTTTACATCGATCTGATACACCTTGATTATTTTGGAATGCATAGGCTAAGATCAATCTTATTTCTTCCATCCTAGAAGCTGGGGAAAATGTCTCTTCAAAATCTATACCTTCAATGTGAGTGTATCCTTTGCATACTAACCTTGCTTTGTTTATGGTTACTTGTCCATCCTCATTCATTTTTTTTTGGAAAACCCACTTTGTACCAATCAAATTCTTTTTCTTCAGTCTTGGAATCAATTGCCATGTGTCATTCTTCTCTATCTAATCCAATTCTTCATCTCTTAGGGACCTAACCTACCTAACCCCTCAAGTGGGTAGAATAATATATTTCCATGTAATAAAGGTCAATATTAATAAGTCCTAGCAATAAGGAGGAATAAGTCAAATGTAATAAGACCTAATCGAAGCTTCTGCTTCTAGAAGGATCTTCCTCTATATTGTTCTTTTGGATAGATAGATTTAGTATAAATAGGAATAGATGGCATGAGAATTTTTGTCTTGGATATTATTGTAATAGAGCTCTACTCTACTGGAGGTTGCCCCCTCGAAGAGGAAAGTGAACATTGTTCTTAGTAATCAAAGTGCTCTTTCTGGTGTTATTCTGGTATTATTTTGGTATTATTGTGGTGTTGTTATGGCTTTGTCATTGTTTATCTGCCATTTCTAGCTAATTATTTATGTTCTTCACACAATTTTATATATCGAATATTACAAGTGGTATCAGAGCACCTTCCTCAGCAGAAAAATGTGGGTTAAATTTTTTTTCAGGGTAGAGACGTATGCCGATGTATTTAAGCTATAGATATATGTCATTACATGCATAAACCCGCGATAGGGAGTTCATACACGTAGGAAATACAAATGGTACTTAAGCGCACATATGTTGGCCACCCTTGTAACCCCTGTTGGTACTCCTTCGAGTGGTAGCGCATCAGACAACACCTATATATGGATCAACATAGATCTTCTGAAGCTCTCCATAGATAAATCGATTGGTCGCCTGACTTCTATAGTGCCACTGAGAACAACACTCGGGAAGATACTCTCTAGTACCTGGGTAGTACAACTAAGGGCACAGTCTAGCCTCCTTAGTTGGTGCCCTGAGATATTGGGCCAAGTACTATTGTTGGACCCTGCACATATATCAGAGAGATATAGCAAAGGGTAAACCCTTGTCTATAGAACCCTTGAATACCCTAACCCTTGGGATGGAAACACAAATAGAAAAAAAATGATCTATTTTCGTGCAACTGTGTCTCCTGCATTCAGATTAAAAATTACTACACATTTCTTCCTATTAATCATTTGGGAGTTTCGTCACTATAGTATTCTTCAAATCGGATTATAAATCCACGGGGGTAAACAAAAAAAAAGAAAAAAAAATGAGTATAGTGGTCCCACCGGCACACTTATTTGACACCTATTCCATTGGATTCCCCTTTTCTCCCTGATCGCAATCATAACCTTCATTTTTATTCCTTTTTGTTGTAGTCGACCCGACCCCTTCCTAATTTTCCTATTTTTCCGCCTATTCCATTATATTTCCCTTCAAACACTAATCGTAGTGGTACCTATCACTTCTAAGTCCTTTTTTTGGTGGTCCCACCCACCCATTTTGTTTCCTTACCCGAACTTCCCCTCTCTAAATGGCCACCACTCACAACCAATAACTCCAAGATTCCATCAATCAAGCCCATGTCTCCATCAAACATATCACATCTCAGATGGATTCTACCCATTCCCGCATTGACAAATTAGAGCACAAATTTAACAACATGGAAGCCAACCTCACAACCCAATTTACCTCCCTCCAGTCTGTTGTCAATCAATTGTTGAACCTCCCTACGAGTCCTTCCTCATTCGACCAACCCAATGATGCAGATTCCTCTTAGTATCCACATTTGCAATCCAAATCCTCTCATCATAAACCCCTTATTCCCCACGTAGAGGTCAATAAATTTGATGTCTCCGTTCCTAAGGGTTGGGTCACTCAAATGGAGAATTATTTTTCTCTGCATGGTATTACTGATGAGTTAGCCAAAATTTGCTATGTTGTCCTCTATCTAGATCCTGAACACTGGAAATGGTGGAAATGGATAAAAATTTATCATCAGGGGTATATTACATGGACCACGTTTTTTGTTGAGCTCTATGCCCTCTTTGATACTGATACCCACTATCTTGTTTGTTTGACCAAGTTTAAATAGTCAACACAGTGGAAGAATTCATCATTTATTTTGAGCATTTGGCCTTTTGAACAGAGGGCATGTTAGATGCATTCTTCCATGAATGCTTTATTAGTGGTCTCAAGGATGAAATATGATCCCAGGTTCTCATGGCCCTCCCTCCAACTTGGTTGGAAGCTAATCAATTTGATAAAGAGGCCCAACAAGTTGTTTTTTCCCAGAACAAAATACCCCCTTTTTTCCTCGCCCTGAACCCACTAATCCTAACCCCCATATCATTTCCCATAAGGTCTAGAAACTAACTAGGGCTGAAATGGATGAATGCCAACTGAAGGGTATTTTCTATAATTGTGATGAAAAATATTTTCTAGGGCACAATTGTAAGGAAAAAAAACTATTTATGTCCATTTCCGAAGATGTTTCTGAAGAGGATGTGACAGTTCCCCTTATTGAATAACCCTCCCTTCCCAATGCCACCCAGGAGCCTGTTGACCCACCTGAAGTTGACCCACTTATTTCCTTGCATGCCCTCACTGGATTCCTGGCCCCACAAATGATCAAGCTCATTGGCTACATTAATCACAGGAAGGTCATCATCCTTGTTGGAAGTGGTAGCACCCACAATTTTATTCATCGTTGCATTGCCCAGGAAACCAATTGTTATATTCATGTTGTCAATAATTTTCAAATCATGATAGCCAATGGCGGGTCCATGAAATGTGGTGGGCGTTGTGAAAATGTTCGTCTTCAAATTGTAAATTACCAATTGAAATCTCGTATTTTTTCCATTGACATGGAAGGTTGTGACATTGTGCTAGGTTTTGAATGGTTATGCACTTTGGGTCCCATTCTTATGGATTTTAAGGAATTAAACATGCAATTCCAACAAGAAGGAAAAAGGTATCAATTCCAAGGTCTCAAAGTTGGTTCTTCTAAAATCATTAGTTCTCATCGTATGGAAAATATCCTCAAGAAAGGACACTCTAGTATCCTTTCTCAACTCCATTCTATTCAATTTGTTGAGACACCCTCTGTTCATCCTGGCCTCCAAGCTATCCTTTGCAAACATCAAGCTTTTTTTTCCACCCCTTAGGGACTTCCTCCTTCTTGTAGTGTTCATGATCATTCCATTCCCCTTGTTCCTAGTAGTCTTCCTCCCATTGTTCTCCCTTATCGTCAACCCTTTTCCCAAAAGAATGAAATTAAGAAAATAGTGCATGAATTTCTCCAAGAGGGTGTTATCCACCCTAGTACCAACCCTTTTTATTCCCCTATGGTCATGGTACTTAAGAAAGAAGGTACTTGGCGCATGTTTCTTGACTTTCGTGCCCTCAATAATCTCACCATCAAGGACAAGTTCCCCATTCTTGTCATTGATGATCTCTTGGATGAGCTGAGTGGTGCTCAGTACTTCACTAAACTTGATCTGCATTCTGGATACCACCAGATATGTTTGCAAGAAGCTGACATACCCAAAACTTCCTTTCGAACTCACGAGGATCACTATGAGTTTTTGGTCATGCCCTTTGGCCTTTGTAATGCCCCCCTCCACCTTCCAAAGACTCATGAATCATGTCTTTTGTCCTTTTCTCCATCATTTTTCCTTAGTCTTCTTTGATGATGTTATCATCTATAGTAAAACTTGGCAATCTCATCTTTCCCATGTGGATCAAATTCTCCATATACTCTTGCAGCACCAATTTTTCCTCAAATTCTCTAAATATTCCTTTGGAGCCTCAAATGTAGAGTACTTGTGTCATATTTTTGGAAAGGCTGGTGTCAGGGTGGATCCTAAAAATATTGAAGCAATGTGGGATTGGACTCGCCCCAAGACTATCAAAATCTTGCGTAGTTTTTTGGGTTTAACAAGATATTATTGCAAGTTTGTTCGGAATTATGGGAATATTGTGTCCCCTCTCACTTCTCTCTTTAAAAATAATTCTTTCACTTGGACTCTCACAGTGGATCAATATTTTGAAGCTTTGAAGGAAACTATGTGTACTACTCTGATATTGTCCCTTCCTGATTTCACAAAAACCTTTGTCCTCGAATGTGATGCATCAAGCAGAGGAATTGGAGTTGTCCTTATGCAAGAAGGTAGATCTTTGGCCTTTACTATCAAACAATTTCCCAAATGGAATTTGGGCCAATCAATCTATGAAAAGTAAATGTTGGTTATTATGCATGTAGTGGATCTTTGGCACCCTTATCTCCTAGGGAAATGCTTCCAAATTAAGACAACTCATCAAAGCCTCAAGTATTTTCTGGAGCAATGAAATTCCTCCCCAGAGAAACAAAAATGGGTAACTAAGCTCTTTGGTTATTATTATAAGATCATTTACAATAAAGGAAAATAAAATGTGGTTGTTGACGCTCTTTCTCGAAAATATGAAGATGAAGGGTCCCTTTTTTTTCCCTCTCCTTCATTTTACCAGATTGGCTCCAAGCTGTGCATCGATAATGGCTACATGATCCTAAAATATCACATATGATCCGAAAATTGAAATCCAACTCTCCAGTTTCCCCAAGGTACTCTTGGAACAACGATGAACTTTTATACAAAGGTCGTTTTGTTTAAGTAAGCAGTCACAACCTAAATCCATGGTGCTTTATGAGCTTCATGCTACTCCCACAACTGGGCATTCAGGGTTTACCAAAACCTATGACTGGGTCAAACGTTCTTTTTTCTAGGATGGTATGAAAAAGGACATTCACACTTTTGTAGCAGAATGTGATGTTTGTCAACGCAACAAAGGAGAAACCATAAAACCTACTGGCACACTCCAACTGCTTCCAATTACACCCTCTATTTGGAGGGACATCTCTATGGATTTTATTGTGGGATTACCTAAATCAAAAAATAAGTTTGTCATCATGGTGGTTGTGGATCATCTTTCCAAGTATGCTAATTTATGTGCTCTTCAACACCCATTTACCGCATCAACTGTGGCTCAAATTTTCATGGATCATATCTTCAATCTTTATGACATGCCTCATTGTTTCTGATTGAGATCCAACTTTCACTAGCAATTTTTGGAAAGAACTTTTCAGACTCCAGGGCACCCAATTGCATCTCAACACCACCTATCATCCCCATACTGATGGTCAAACTGAACTCGTCAATAAGTGTTTGGAGACTTATTTGAGGTGTTTTTCCTATGAAAGGAAAAATAAATGGGCTCAATGGTTACCATTAGTTGAATGGTGGTACAACACTTCTTACCATACAACTACTCTCATGAATCCTTTTTAAGCAGTATATGGCCAAACACCACCTTCAGTTCTCTCCTACATGCCAGGTGTATCGAAGGTCCAGGTGGTTGACCAAACACTTACAGTTCACGAGGCTATTCTCCGTACCCTCAAAGATAATTTGGTCATGGATCAGAATCGCATGAAGAAACAAGTTGATCAAGATCATTGAGAATGGAAATTTGATGAAGGACACCAGGTATTTCTTCATTTGCAACCTTATAAGCAAAATTCACTCAAGGTCGAGCATTGTCAGAAATTAGCACCCAAATTTTATGGCCCTTATACAGTTCTCAAGTGCATTGGGCAGGTGGCCTATCAGTTAGATTTACCCAATCATTATAAGCTCCATCATGTTTTTCATGTCTCTTTCTTAAAGAAGGTGATTGGAACTACGTCCCAAACTCAAACCAACCTTCCCATATTGGATGAAGAAGGATCCATCTGGTTCTAGCCACAAGCAGTTTTGGACTAGCGAGAGCATCATCTTCGTTAGTGTACCATCAAGGAAGTGTTAGTTCAATGGAAAGTTACAACTCCAAGAGATGCCACATGGGAGCCCGCTAACATTTTGCAACAATTTCCTCATCTCAAGCCTTGAGGACAAGGTTGATTCTAAGGGGGAGGGAATGTTAGGGACCTAACCTACCTAACCCCTCAAGTGGGTAGAATAATATATTTCCATGTAATAAAGGTCAATATTAATAAGGCCTAGAAATAAGGAGGAATAAGTCAAATGTAAGAATACCTAATAGAAGCTTCCGCTTCTAGAAGGATCTTCCTCTAGATTGTTCTTTTGGATAGATAGATTTAGTATAAATAGGAATAGAGGGTATGAGAAGTTTTGTCTTGGATATTATTGTAATAGATATTTTCTCTGTTGGAGGTTTCCCCCTCAAAGAGGCAAGTGAACATTGCTCTTAGTAATCAAAGTGATCTTTCTGGTGTTATTTTGGTATTATTTTGGTATTATTGTGGTGTCGTTCTGGTTAACTCATTGTTTATCTGCCATTTCTAGCTAATTATTTATGTTTTGCATACTATTTTATATCTGGATTATTACATCATCCATAGCCTTGATCCAATTTTCTTCCTTGTTGGCCTCTTAAAAAATGCTTGGTTCAACTGTAGATAACAATGCTAGGTGTTGTTGTTCAGTTGAAAATATTCTTCTTCGAGTTTCAACTCCTACATATTTATTCCAAATAATATGTTCTAGTGGATGATTTTTTTGTACTTGTTGGCTAGGTGTATTAGGAGGTATATGGTGCTCCTTTCTGCTGATTTTGACAAGCTTATCAAAGTTTATGTGACCCATCCTTCTGTTCCAAAGCCAACTTTCATTTTCCTTTCCTAAGAAACATTTTTCCCTTCCAATCTCATTCAAGACATATATGTTGTTTGGGGTTCTTCTAGATGTAGCCACTAATTTGTTTGATCCTTATTTTCTTATCTCACATTTTTCTAAGTCAAACAAAAGTTTGTGTCCTTGATCACACATTTGACTGACACTTAGAATATTGTGCTTCATATCTTCGACCAATAGAACATTTTCTTCCTTGGAATATTTGGTTCCAATCTTGATAGTGCTTCTACCTATTATTTTGGTTGAGTTATCATTTCCAAATGAAATTGATCCATCCTGTTCCTTCTTCAGGGTCAAAAATATGTTCGTGTCACCTTTCATATGCTTCGAACAATCGTTGTCAACATACCACCCACTTTTCTTGTGTTGCGCTTGTAGAGAAAGTGATAATTCTTCAGTGTTGAATTGATCTTGCTTTCTTCTCCATATCCTTTGTGATTCTTGTTTATGACTGTCATTTTTCTTCTTTGGTTCCTTTGGAGGAACAATCAATCTACAATCTTTGGCCATGTGTCCAAAATTGTTGCCAGAAATGGTGGGGGGAATTGGGAAATAAATTTGTCGTTGTATCTGTGTTAGCGGCAATAAAGTCTCTTGTGGACATGACACCCCTTCATCACTGTATCTGGGTTGGGAAATCCATTTGTCTCTCGTTTGACCATCCACAAGTTCATGTGTTGGGTCCTCCTTGAGTCAATGCTTCCAAGACAATTGTCGTGTCATTCATATGTTCAAGAGAAGTCTAACCTAATTGATCCTTCTATCGATTCAGCCATCTACAGTTCTAAATTTTCTACCATGTTGGCATTCCCTGAGTCAGTTTTGAATCACTTCATGCTCTATTCTACTTCCAATCTGTTACATATTTCATCTCATTGATGGGGGATACATTAGGGCCCTCCTATGATGAGTATGTTCCTATCGACTTCAACTCATTATCCGGGAACAAGATGTATAAATTACACCAGTACCTTGGAGCTTGCATGCTTCAATGGAAAGTCTCTTCGCTTTCGACACTGGGTTCACATCATTGGCCCCTAATTGGAAAATTACATCGAGTGTTTGAATTAAACTCATTCATTCACACTCGTTGGATTGTACTAGAGTACCTTGGGATTCATTGACATGAATGGTGATTTCCCTCCCACTTGTTAATGGTTTTCATTAATGAATGGTAATCAAGTGGTTTCTACCATGTTTGACTTTGACACCTGTAATCACATGGCTAGATTCATACTTAGAGACGATGGAAATGAAGACCCTGGATCTCATCATATCGGTCTAGTTTGCGAAAGAGTATTCATAAGTTTGTACTAACACATATATCCACTGTGTATGTCTCATGGCTATGTCCGAATTTGAATCCTTTAAGAGCTTAGATCCACAATGTATTTCTTGTGGCTATGCTGAATCATGATGACATGGATCCACAGTGTATGTTTAGTGGTCATGAATCACTTAACACTTATTATTAGAGTCACTTGTAGTCTGAGTATGGGAATTCCTACCTCAGAAGATGATATATTATTATGCATATGCTTGATTGTTTGCAGGTTCTCGATCGATGCGCTCCTTGTTTTTGACACACACATTCTACAAAGTATTTCAGTTGTTACAGGTTCCAACTTCATACTTTGGGGGGAATTATGTTACACATTATTTTAGTCACCCCAGTGATCAATTAACAACATGTGCATAACTCACTTCCATGTTCCCTAAAAACATTAAAAGAGACTTTCTCCATGAGAAAGGTGGTTTGATGTTCCTCCCTCAAAAAATATGACAAGGAAGATTGTCGCACCCTTATCTATGATTGGGGTGCAATGATGCTTGATCACCGCATGCTACAAAAAAGATGGATTGCGGCGTCATCGCAGGTCCCCTGTGCATAGGGTGTGATGATGATTAAACAAGGGAAAAGTGAAATTCACGAATGTTCTAGAAGGGAATCTTCTAGAAGATGAGGTGGCCTCTGATCGATTTGGATCTTACTCGCTTCTCTGATTTAGTGGGATCATCCTAATATTCTCATCCATCCCTCTTTCACCCTATATAAAGAGGGATATCTTATGGAAAAGGCTAAGGTTTGCAAAGGCTTGCATATGCATGAAGATTTCAGCTATAGATTACACTTGAGATAGCTTTTCTTTAGCTCTCTAAGTTAGATGGTGGATCTTCTTCATCAAAGGAATTGGAAAAAATGTGTGTGTGTTGGAGAAAAGATCCATTGAAAGGGATCTTGCAACATCAAGGCATGGGTTGTATTCTCCACTTTCCATTTTAATATAATGCAACAATACATTTCTTCCCTATAAAGGTGTCTTGACTTTTATTGTATAACTCCTTGATCTTATACATAGAATTCATTGGAATATATATATATATATGTATATATATATATATAGATATATATATATATATATATATATTTGTTCTCTCTTTTTGTTGGTTTGTGCTTCTTAAACAGGTTCACCATTCCGCAAATCCAAATATGGAGCGACAAGGACGACACTAGCGAGGATCAAGCGTCAATTGAAAGGTATGTCACTTGTCCCACTCTGAACTAGTTTATATGACAATGAAGTCTAAGGCGAAGTTTGTATTCTGTCTTGTTTTTTTCTAGCTTCCTGTGGAATTTAGGGAGATTAGTTTGTGTCCGCACTTGCTGATTTGTCCGATAACAGTGGCGTATCACCTATCAATGTAAATGGCATGATGACGACTATCCATCCATGAGTGAGTTACCTACATTCACACCACCCTTTATGACCTTTTTCCTTGATCAACTATGGGTTCCATAACCATACCTTTGGGGCTATCGGAATTTGTCAAGGGTTGACATCAATGACAACCAATATTTCAACAAAAGAAATGGAGAGAAAGATCTATATTGATGATGAATTTTCTATCAACATTGTTTATCATGGTGATGTTCCATATCGACATGGAAATATTGTTGACGTTTATCATGCATCAAAAGTTAGTGAAAACGTGTTTTTGATTTCTCAATAAACACAAAATTTTTATATTATGGAGTTCTGACCAGATCATTTTTTTTTTCGAGATCTGAAAAATTGACAGTCGATAGTAGTCTGAAGGTTTCTTGGTGCAAAGGATAGTATGTATAAGTTTTGTGACTAGACTCGACCTGATTCTGAATTGACTACTCTTTTTTCTCACACTAATGAAAAAATTCAAATTTGACACTAATGAAGAATACCTTGTTTGATTTGGTATTGACTGGTAGCATTCGATTCCTCATACTCCTCAATATAAAGGTTTTGCAAAACGCAAAAAACATACATTAGTCAAAATAAATAGATGTATTTTGTAGGACAAAGACTTGCCTCCTCGCTTCTAGGATGAAGTTTTTTATTATGTAAACTATCTTCTGAATCATATTTCAACTCTAATTGTTCCGTCTCTTACTCCAGTTGAATGATGGTGTGGAAGAAATCCATTAGTCAGCCACCTATGCATATTTAGATTTTTTTCTTGGGATCATATTCTAGATGATTGCATAAATAAATTGGATGCAAAGATTCATTCTTGCATCATGATGGGATACTTTGAAGAGTCTAAATCCTATCAACTATTTGACCCTGTCAAACAAAATATCATTATCATAAGAAATTTGTGGTTTGATGAGAAGTCTTCAGGAATTAATTTGTTGAATGATTCCTCTAGTTTACTACAGGATGGTCCCTTTGTTGTTGCTTTTGACAATGCTTCTCTTGTTCCATTTCTTGTTACTTCGACTAGATAGTCGAACTATGTTCATGTTTTGAGCGGGTCATCAATCTCAATTACCAAGTCGATTGGTGAGTCAATTTTTTTTTCAATCGGTCCTAAATATCCTTTGACTAAAAATGTTTCAACTTTTGATTGACCTTTTTCAATGGACATCAATTCACCCTTTTCTTTTCTACCTATATGGGTTTCTAAGAAAATCAAAGTTGTTGGTCCTAATGTCTATTATATTTATTCAGGCCTACAAACTCACAGTCAAAAGAAGCATGCCAATGTTGCTTCGACGAATCTTGTTCTTGAAACTAGTGATCATGTTACCTACTCAGATGCACAAAGACAACTTGAATGGGAGCAGACTATGCATACTTAGATTATCTAGATTCTCTTATGAAGAATCATACTTTGGAATTAGTTCCTCAACCTCAATGGAATACCATTGTGAAGTGTCGATGGGTCTACAATACCAAATTTACCTTTGAAGGTGATGTTGAGTATCATAATTCTCGCTTGGTTGTGAAAGGCTTGTCTCAACAAGAAGGCATCAAATACACTCATACATTTTCCCATATTGCAAAGATGAATTCTATTCAACTGATTATTTCCCTTGCTGCTCATTTTGGATGGAAGATCTACCAGATGGATGTGAACAATGTCTTTATTCATAGTGACTTATCCAAAAAAAAAAATCATGGAACAACCTCCTAGTTTTGTGACAAATTCTAACCTTGTTTGTCGACTCTATAAGTCTATTTATAGTTTTAATCAAGCTCCCATAGCTTGGTATGATGAGAACAATAATTTATTTGTTAATATTAGTTTCAAACATTGTGAATATAATCACGGTTTATATGTAATCCATTCTCATGGAAATATTTTGATTATTTTTGTATATGTTGATGACATTGTCATAACTTCCATTAACATTGATCTTATTATTATATTGAAGAACCAACTTGTTGAATCCTTTGATATGATAGATCTTAGTATTCTGCACTATTTTTGGATCTTCAAGTATTATCTATGTATGATGGTTTATTCATTTCTCAGTCTAAATATGTATTGGATCTCTTGACATGTTTTAAGATGGCAGATTGCAAGCCATGTGCTACTCCTTTTTAGTCTAGAGTTAAGCTGAGTAAAACCTGTTAGTCTCCCAAATTTGATGCTACTCTCTATCAACAATTTTTCGGAAGTGTTATTTATCACACTCACATTCAACCTAACATATATTTTGTTGTTAGTGTGGTTTATCATTTTATGCAGGGTCATAGATAAATCCACTGGAAAGTTGTTAAAAGGATTGTTCATTATCTTAAGGGTACCACTCATTTTGGTATCAAATATTGTCAAAGTTCATGTCCGTTAGTTGGCTTCACCAACTCTGACTGGGCATGCAAAAATGATCATAGGAATTCCACTTATGGCTATGTGTTTCACTTTCATTACTGGACCATTGGCTTGGTTGTGCAATAAACATAAGGTAGTCTCTCTATCGATTATAAAAGAAAAATAGCATGGAGATATTCATGCAGGAATACAGGAAGAATGGATTTTCCATCTCTTGGGTGACCTTGGGTTTTTTATATAGACCTCAACTACACTCTACTGTGACAATCAAAGTATGATTCAAGTTTTTGAAATTCCTAGTACACATAGTAAAATGAAGCATGTTGAGCTCCATGCTCACTATTTGAGAAAGTTGGTTCAAGAGAAAGTTTTCACTCTCGTCTACTACAATACATATGACCATATTGTTGATATATTCACTAAACCCTTTTCTAAATATAATTTTATCAAGCTCCATACTTTGCTTGGGCTTCATGAAGTTGAAATTATGAGGGCGTGTCCTGCTGACTTAAATTCACCTCCTAAATATCCAAAGTTGTGTGTTGATGGAGGGGTGTTGGAACCTTAGGTTCTAATGGTTCATCACACTTCTCCTAGAATCAATCAGTCGGGAGGTCGAACAACAATTGGAAATAGTTGGTTGGGTGATTGACTGGAAATCAACATCAGTCGGTCTAGTAGTCGACCAGCCTATCAGTTAGATAGTCAACTAGTAGTAGAAGATAGTCGGTCGATGGATCGATCAAATGAACAATCAACTACGAGTTGGATGCATGGATGGTCAGGTTGAGAAACTTTGATGAGTTGACTAGAAAAAGAAAATTTGATGGAGTCAAGCCTAACCACTGTAGGTTGTATGTGGACAAGATATTCCTTATTTCTAGGAAGTTAGTTAGATATTGAGGCTATAAATAAAGGACCCAATGGGTCATTATTATATAGAGATATACATGGTTAAAATGTCATACATTATGTCCAATATTCATTGTGATGTTCTAATCACAATTTGTTGTTCTTAAGTGTTGGAACGGTGTCTTTAGACACCACCAATATTTTCTAAAGTTACTTCTGTTTGATTATTTTGTAGATTTTGTTATTTTTTTCATAACAAGTTACACCCAGTCCCCAACATAAGGTGCTTCATTTATTATTGTGAATGTAAAAAATAGGATAAATATTAAACAATTTTTATATTTTTTCTCACAAGACAATATAAAAAGTTTATATTACCTTTAATCTCTTATTAAGGGAGATAATGTAATGAAAAATTTGTTGATGGTTGAGTCTCATTTTTGGGACAATTTTTCTCATCCCAGGTTGAAGTGGGACAACGTGTGTTGTATTTTCATGCTTTCATGCTCTTTTCATGGCGACAAGTAATATTGTGATACCAAATCTCACCAGCATAAACCATTTCTACTAGATAAAAGCAATGCAACCCATATTCATCAGTAGATATTTATTGGATATTGTAATGGATGGGTACGAATTTACTTCTAATGAATATTATAAACAATTGGATGTTGTAGGAAAGTAGTATTTAAAGGAAATCGTAAAAAGGGATAATGAAGAACTTTTTTTGATAGGTATTGCAGTTGATGAATCCATCTTTCCAAGAATCAATGCCACAAAATATTCTAAACAAGCATGGAATATATTGAAAAATACATATGAAGGTGCAACAATTGCCAAATTGCAAACATTCAGAAGAAACTTTTAAAATGCTAAGAAGAATGATAATGAATCAATAAATGATTATATCATCAAAATACAAGATCTTGTTAATCAAATGAGGACGCTAGGTGAAGATATTCCAAAGAGAAGGATAAGAAGATTTTGAGAAGTCTTGTGCCTAAATTTGAAATGGTTTCCACCAGTATTATGGTTTATGAAGATCCAAGTATAATGAAAATGGATGAATTGAGTGGATATTTTTTGTTTGTTGAAGAAAGCACTTCAAATGAGAACATGGAAAATGATTTTTCCATAAGGTATCAAGGACAAGTGTTGGAGTAGGAAATTTTGGTGTTCAACGCAGTAAACAAAGCCAATATCTATGGAATGGACCAAAGGAAGTAGAGCTCTCTAGGAAACAAGGAAAAGAAGTGTGACAAAGGGAAAAGGAAGAAGTGCACTAGGAAAGAGGGAAGATCATTGCAGAGTCAAAGAAAGGAATGGTTGGATCGAAGACCATTCACACAGAAGACAGTTAGAAAGTGGACAAGTTGAGTCCACTTAGAATTAGGGTTTTGAGTCATAACGTAAGTGTTTTTACCCATTTTGTAATTTAAATAGAGGATGTATGAGTTATCTATGGGGAATCAATCGAGTATAATTATGTAAAGAACCTACTTTTGGAGAAATTTTGAGTCTTGATTCGAAGTATCTTTTTTGTTGAGAGTTGCAGAGATCAGATGGAGTTAGTGTTGAGATCTAATTGAGGGTAAAGTTGCAAGCTGTGTAGCTTGGTGTGACATTGGTTAGCCTCATCAGTACTAAACCCATGATGTAATGCACACATCGCAAGACCTTTTTTTATGAAGAATAATAATAAGAAGTAGAAGATCTTTATGGACGTAGCCCAAGGGGGTGAACCATGGTAAAAATGGTGTCCCTATGTATGTTGTGTTGACTTTATATGCTTGATGATGAATTAATGGATAGATAAATGAATCTGTTAGAGTTTATTAATAACACACAATGGAATAATCATGCGAAATTAATGTTATTGAATGAATAAAGTAGTATATCTAATGAATGTTATGGTAGAATGCATGTTAAAGTAGAAGTAAATAAATATCCCCAATCCCTTCCATGATTGTAGACATTTGCGTCCTGCATTCATCTATAAGCCATCTCGAGTGATATTGCACTATGCACTCTGTGCGCGGTGTATCTTTTTGGTTTACCAGAAGGGTCGATGGTGAATAGGGTTTTGTTGGAGAACTAAGGTAGAACTCAGGTCAATCCATACATCCAATAAATGGTTCTGTTGCTAACTGGAACTTAGAAGAACATCCTGGAAGGGATCTGATGAGAAGGTCAATGAAGAAAATGTGGTGGTAGAAAGGGATGTTTAAGCCATGGAAATTTACAAATAAAGAGAGTGAAATATTAGTTGGAGACAAAGAAACTTGAGTTTGTGCAGAAAGATAGTAGAAGCTCCAGGTATACACTGTGCCAATATCTCTAGAGGTATGTGTTTACTGATTTGCATGAGGCATATTTCTGTTATTTTCTAGAGTTATTACAGGAATGGATATTAAGAGTGAAGGATACTCATATGACTAATCGGATAAGGCTAGTAGAGTGGATTGTTGAGAACATTGCGCGATTGGAAAGGGTTAATAATAAATTCACACGTGTAGTGGATTTTTGGTTACACAATATTACTGCAGGGCTAATTACTATATTTGTAGTCGATACTATGAAGTATTACACTGCTGCATAGCAATATTTCTTGAAATGACCAAGAGGGAGGTACATTAGGTATCTTTACAAGTCAATTAAGATCTTATTGCATGATAAAGGTGCGATGACCATTGAATTAGACAGATAAATCACTCTGTGTGCATGGGAGATCTAGGGGAAGCACTAAGGAGGATATGAGATATGAAGAGGGATCTCGATGGAGGCCAGAAGAAGGAAGAAATGGACCCCATAATGATGGATGAGGAACATTATAGGGAAATAAAAAAGGAAAGAAGGAGTGACGCGCAGTAGGAGACCATACTAGTAGAAGATCAATAGTAAGAAGAGGGAAGTAGTTGAGCGAGAGGGATTGAATAGTGATGAGGAAGAGATAGAGGATCTTTGTGTGACATGGAATATTGTGGAAATATTGTGCGCCACATATGAGAGGAAAACCATAGGTCAAGGGTCTGGCATAGAAGAAGGCTCTCCATTCTAGATCTAAATTAGTGTGGAACCCACAATCCCATGTGTGACTAAGACATATGAAGAAGAAAAATTGGTTAATGAACAAGTGATTTGTGGTGGATCACTTAGTGGTAGAAGGATTTTTACAGGACGTCGGTCCAGTGGAAATTCAAGCAAAAGTGTAAGTTCACAAGTAGCAGTCAAGTATCTATACCGCAAAGAGGTGGTAGTACAAAAAAATTTACAATGGAAGGACAATATCCAACTATTAGGTTACTAGAGTTCTAAGGATAAGGATCAAAGGACCCAGAAAAGAATTTGTTTATCTTTGAGAAGATATGGGTAGCTAAGAATATTACAGATGAGGATACAATAATTGCGTAGTTATAAATCACATTCAAAGACCATGAATTAGACTGGTACATGGGTCTCTCATCAAATAATCCAACAGGAGCACCTACAACTGTAGCAGAGGTGAAGAGGGAATTAATCAATGAATTTCAAAAACCAAGCTCATAGGATCAATTCATGACTGAAATGATAGAAATCAAGTAGAAACGAGGAGAATCATTCTGGGAGGTGGACCAAAAGTTTAAAATACTAAAAGGTAAGTTGAAGTACCCTATTACTGATATGCATCATAGACATTTATTTGTTAACTCTTTATTGACACATTTGAAGTATCCTTTGAGACAAAAAAGGTTCTAAAGTTAGGTTGAGGCCCTGCAAGCAGCTTTACAGTTAGATGAAAATCAGTATAAGAAGACAGATCCAGTTGTGGAAGAGATGAGACAAGATTTGAAGAACTTAACATTTTAGTTAAATCGGAATAAAGGTGAGGAGAAAAGAGAAGATGTATGGTGTACATTATGAAGGACAGAAGGTCATCATAAGAATGAGTGTCCATTATTTGCGCAGTATATGAGATTAGGTATACCAAATCATTTATATTCAGGAGGACCATGGTGTGAGATATGAATAACACATGGGCATGATCCCTATCATTATCCCATGATGCAGAAGTATCATACAATACTGAAGAGTACATTTTGTAATTTTTGCAAGTCAGTTGGACATGAAGACAAGGATTGTTGAACCTTGGATATGATGAAGGAGAGAACATCATATGAATATAGGGTGCAGTCTGATCTAATCAAAACACATTAACCTACGCAACAACCACAGTATAACAACGTGTAACGACCACAGTATAATCCCACGTAGCAGTTTCAAGCACAACTGTAGTATAATAACGCTCAACATTTTGGAGCACCACCACATTATAACTACACACAACAATATGAAACACCATCACAGTACAATAATGTGTAGACACAGTACATCAGGGACCTCGGTATAACACATTGTGCGAATTTAATCAAGGAAATAGAGGAGGTTTCAGAGGAGGAGGTCGTGGAGGAAGAGGCTTTGGAGGAGGTAGAGGACCTATAGTTTTTCACAACTGTTAGAAACCAAGGAACTAAGCAAGAGAATATCCACTTCCACATGTGTAATGTATGTATTGTCGCATAGAATACCATGAGACAGAGGACTATCCGACACTTCTGGTAAAGATACAGGACAAAAGGAACCAAAAAAATCAAAATGTACAATGGATTGTTGTGGAAAAAAAAGAAGAGGATGGGAAAAAGATCAAAATAGTTACTATAGGTGGAGCCAATATAGGAGAATATGAAACAAAGAAGGATCGAGATCAATACCAATGGGTCGGGAAGAATACAATGCCTGAACAAAAGTTTGATGCATGCAAAGAAAAATAGATATTCAAAGAAGCTAGGTAGGATATTTTGAAAGATTACATTGTGTCTACTTCAAGAATAAAACCAATAGATGAGATACTAGTGTATGACATGCCTCCATTATTCGATCAGACCAACAAAGATCATCCTTTAGAGAAAGTAAGTAACTTAAGAAAAATTTTGGGGTCATGTGTAAAATTGTTGAATGATAAAATTCTTTACAAGTATTGCATAGTTTGTTATAAAAGTGTAATTCTGGGGAAGAAGGGGTAAAGAGAGTGAATCGGGTCTGTAAGAAGAGAAGAACAAGTAAGGAATTCAAGTTGAATGCAAACATTGGAGATTTCAATATGGGGGATATTATACTAGACATAGGGTCTGAAGTCAATGATCTACCAAGGAAGACATAGGAAGCTATGGGAGAACCAACATTGGGGTATTCACCTATTTAGTTGAAGTTAGAAAATCAACATTGAGTGGTGCCAATTGGAAGATTGAAATGGATTCCAGTAGATCTAGATGGTGTGTGCACCATGTAATACTTTGAAGTCATTGACATAGTAGATAATACTTCTCCATATCCAACATTGTTGGGTGTGGATTGGGATTTCAATAACCAAAATATGATATTTGAATCAGGGAGTACATATTTATTGTGCCATTGGATCCCTCAGAAGGAGGAAGGTATGTGGAACCTGTGATACACAATTTTATTATAGAGGATGTAAATCTTTTGTATAGAACTACCATGCGCGAATAGGATTATATCAACCCAACTGCAGATGGAATGTTGAGTTAGAGGAGTATTAGTTCTTGTTATTCAGACTCTGACACGGGATTGGAGAACTGGAAGCAGAAAATACATGAATTATCCACCAAAATATGTTCCAGAATGACGTGTGCGCTAAGATGGATTGGTTCATAGGTAAGAGAGCCTCCTACTTTTTATGGTCTGAATGACTTAGAACAATTTTTAATGAAGTTTGAATCAAAAGTAGTAGAAAAATAGAAATTACTAGTACTATATATTGTTTTGAAAGATACACCTGCATGTTGGTGGGGTATAGACAAGGAGAATATCAACAACTTATTTCAATGGAAAAGGTTATTGCGCAATAGATTTGGTGTAGAACAGGAGAGCAGATTTGTGGAGAAATATGATGGATTTGAACAACCCAAAGAACATGTAGAAAAATGTATAATTCAATGGAAATTAGTACCACCAAAAGAATGGCCACATCATTTTATTCGCACATTAGAAGGCATTCAAAAGAACGGGTACACAGAATAGGAACAACGTAGAGAAACTGCAAATTGGGATGAAATACAACAGAATTCAGTGGTTACATTTTTCTTTGAGCATGAAATTCCAGAGATAAATACAATGCTGAAGGTGGTAAGAGACAAGATATTTGAAGAACCAATATTTGAAATAATCCCAACATATCAAAATCAAACTAAGCATACAATTAGACAATTGTTACATTGTTATCATGTCACAGAAGAAGAAGATCCAACAGAAGAAAACCCGTGCAATATCCAGATCCCAGAAGTTGAAGGAGAAAGGGAAGTAGAAGGGCCAAAGATAGATTCAAAATATTATGTTGCACCCCTGAAGATTAAAAAGGTAAACATTTGAACTAGATAAAACCCAAAGATTGCAAGAATTGGATATTATTAGGATAATCAAACAATAGAAAGAATCCCAGAATTATTGTGCAAGTACAATAATTTGTTTCCAACGACATTTTCAGAGATGAAGGGATTAGTAGGAGAAATAGGAGAGATGAAGATACTGTTGACATATTTATTACGGGAAGACAGAAGGCAGAGTATTTGTTTGTCATTGATGGCAATCTCAGCCTGGCGATGATGAACAAGAGAAAGTGGCAAGACCAGCAGCTCAACGATGATCGCATGGCAAGATCAGAACCGTAAACTCCAGGAGTCAAGGAAGCAACTCACAGAAGAAAATCCCAAAATGCAATAGATCAGAGCATGTCAAAGACTCCATTTCAGATTTTCACAGACCAAGAAATCATAGTTTCAGATACCGGGAGTTGGAGGAGTCAAGAGTCGAGACTCTTCATCACAGGAGTCCCGAAGTCACGAAATGCGAAACGTTGAAATCCCTAAATAGGCACATCAACAAAGACTTCCGTAGAATGGGAAATAACTCCATTTAAGAGTTCCGGATACTGAGAGTTGGAGGATTCAAGAGTCGAGACTCTTCATCACAAGAGTCCCGAAGTCGCAAAATGTGAAATGCCAAAATCCCGAAACAGGAACATCAACAAAGAGTTTCACAGACCGGGAAATAACTCCATTTCGGAGTTCCAGATACCGAGAGTTGGAGTGTCGAAACACTTCACCATAGGAATGTCGAAATGGTGAAATGATGAAATGCGAAAAACACCTTTTGGTGTAGGTTTCAGTTATCGGGAGTTGGAGTGTCGAAACACTTCATCACAGAAATCGTGAAATGCTGAAATGTGAAATTGCGACATGGAGTTTCGGGGATCGCAACATGGAGTTTCAGAGTTTCGGGGATTGCGACCTGGAGCGTCAAGATATCTCATCACAAGAATTGCTGAAATCGCAAAATGCCGAAAGGGACTATTGTAAGTCTTGAAGACTCGAAGGGAAAAACACCGAAATCCCGTCAGTTGTTCGATTAGGAAAAGAAGGGATCAGATTATGAATTTTTGTGGACCGTTGATCTGGATCCATTTCAGGGATCGGGACTTGGAGAGTCGAGATGCTTCACAATAGGAATTTGTGACATGTGAAATCGTGAATTGCCGAAATACGAAATGTGAAAGACATGTTGTTTCTTGTAATTTAACAGTGCAGGTGAATTCGAATATGATCGGAGGGCTAATGTTTCACCTCACAGTTAATTGATCAGTTACAATTCAGTTAGAAAAACTGATTCATGATTCTTGATCGGTTGGTGATTCAGTTGTTGAGTCTTGTGTGAATAAAAGAAGATATGAGACGACTGTGCATGGTTGGTCGTTCTGAATGAAAAATGAGTTGCACTGTAAGAAAGGGAAAAATTACAGTATGCACAGTGTGAGACCGATAGTATGTGCAGTGTGAGATAAAACTCAGAGATGAGTAACATATGAGGAATAGACAGAAGCAAGAGAAAAATTGCAGAACAGCTTGAAGCAGATCAGAATGGCAGAACAAACAGAGGAAGAGAAGAATTGCAGAACAGTTTGAAGCAGAGAAGAATTGCAAAACAGACAGAGGAAGAGAAGAATTGCAGAACAGTCAGAAGCAGACTAGATTTACAGAACTGAGAAGAAGTGGTAAGAATCGATTTATCTGTGTTGTTGGTTATTCAATCATTTTTTTATAATCAGGGAGGTATGGTGGTGCTAGGGAGGATTGTTTTCCTCGGAGATTCAAGTGGGTGCTTGAACACAGGGAGTTGTAGCTTCCATCTTGTTGCAGCCAGAAAAAACTAGGGTGGCAGGGTGGTGCAAGGGAGAACAATTGTTCTCTGTTATACAGGTTGGTGCCTGTGTGACTGGAAGTTGGTGCTTCCATCCAGTTGGTGCTGGAACACTCAGGGAGTTGGTGCTTCCTTCTAGTGGGTGCTAGAGAAACCAGAGATTTGGTTCTCTCAAACAAGTTGGAGCTTGTAAGACAGAGGTAGTAGCCTCACATTGAGTTGGTGCTCAATTATAGATGATGTACAGAACTTAAAAGACTGCCTATCATTTCGAAGAAGAAGAGGTTTTCTCCCTTTATGGGTTTCCTCGTGAAAATCTATCTCTATGTATATCTTATGTGTGAGTGATGCTCATTATTTATGTTGTCCATATGTAGTATAATATTGATGGTCACATGGAGAAAGATTAAAAATGGTTTAATTGAATTAAAATTGTTTAAGCACAGTAACAACTRATTCACCCCCCCTCTYAGTTGTCTTAGTAATTTCAATAGATACCATTGAATMCAGAACCTAGACCTATAAGATAGAGACCTTACAGGTTAAATCYAGTGTATAAGCAAAAGGTGAAGGAATAAATTGACAAGATGTTAGAAGATGGTGTCATAGAACCTATGGAAGAATCAGAATGGATCAATCCTATGGTGGTGCAGARAATGAAGCAAGGAGGGATCAAGATTTGTGTAGATTTGAGAAAATTGAATGATTATTTCCTACATGATCMTTTTCCTACTCCATTTACGGATGAAGTTTTAGAGAACGTACAAGGTCACAAYGCTTATTCATTTACAGATGGGTTTTTAGGATATCATCAGATCATGATAGCATCAAATGATAKACATAAGAATACATTTTCTACATAATGGGTATCATTTTCATATACAATTATGTCATTTGGGTTGAATAATGYATCAACAATTTTTTCAAGAGTAGTAGTAGCAKCTTTTAAGGACTTTATTCACAAGTTTTTGGATGTTTTCCTGGACGATTAGAAAAWWTTTAGTTTATTGAAGGATCATGTTGAAGTGTTAAGACTAATGTTAGAAATTCATTTTCATCACACCTTTTGGTATTTTTTTAGGGCATGTAGTGTGTAAATAGGGCATGTTGGTTGATCCTGCTAAAATTGTTGTTATAGTGACTTTACCACCAACAAAGTCAGTGCATCGGTTGAAGAGTACACTTGTTCATACATGATGTTATAGGAAGTGTTACACATCAAAATTACTCACTAAGATAATGGCCTAGTGTCGTTATTACCAAATGCTGTAAGTGCCTCATTTCTCCCACAAGTGTCACAAATATCATACTGTTGTCAAGAAAACTTGAAAGACACCTCAAAGACTAGTTTTGAAGAGGAGAAATCATTTGACAAAACGTACAAGTCTTTTTCCACTGAAAAACTACTTAAAAATGATTTTTGGAAGGCAACGCTCCCCTACCCACTATCAGGGAGCACCGACACTCCCTAGCCTTCTTTGGGGGAGTGTTGAAATGCTCTGTGCACCTTTTTGGGGGAGCACTACCCTTCCTGAGAAAATTTTCATTTGTTGAGATAAATGAGGGAAGAATCCCCTCAATATCTGAAGTTGGTTGGATTCGAATATGAGTTCAAGGAATGATCTTAGGGAAGATCCTCAATTGAAGGAGAAGAATCCTCAACTTATCCCAAAGTTCTCTCAAGTGGTTGGGCCTCTCTAGATTATATAAGGAGGCCTTCTCATGGTGAAAATAAGAGAATAGAGATTAAGAGATACCAAACTTATGATCTCATAAGTGGTATTGGGAGAGACAATGTAAAGCATATAAATTATAATCTCATAAGGGAGATATCATTGAAGCATCAACATTCTGTGTGTGGATTATTTGAGCAAGGGTCTGGACAAAGGGAGCTTGGTGAAGTTGTTGCACTACATCCATGGTTGTAATTAACACTTTGTTCTCATTAATATAAATTCATGCTTGACATGTTTCCTTTAACGTTTGTGTATATGAACTTGTCTCTTTCATAGATTCATTATGAAGCTAATCATAGTAGAGTAGGAAGTATTGTCGTTATTGCTCATTGTATCACATGACCTTCAACTGAACTTGGAGATCAAGATCATCCTGGAGAGAGTAAGGACAAACATCGGTAAAGAGGTATTTACCATTATTCTCTCTTCTTCCTTGATATTTTATCTTTATGATAAAGGAATTCCAGTGTCCATAATATCACTTTCTGTCTTGGAGTTAGGGGTCTAACATCCAAGAGGAAATCCACTTGTCCGCAGGGGGATTCTCCTGTAACAGAAATTGGCGACCATACTGGGGAGGAGCTTTGATTTTTTATTCCTTTCCTAGGCCTTGTATTAGTCTTTGCTCATTTTGATCTTATTCATACTGTGTCTTTGATTCTTAGATTTGTTGATTGACCCTTCACTTCATCCCATACACTTTGGATTTCTGAACTTGCTTGAATTTTTGGATTTTTGGGTATTTTTCTAAACTTTTTGAAGCCTAGCACTCCTCTTCCTTTCCTATCGGAGTGATTGCACTCTCTGCTAGCTTTAAATAGAGCATTGGAACCCTCTGGTGCCTCTTACACCAGAGCGTTTCCCTCTTTTTGTTAAATATCTTGCATGAGTTTAGTCTCTGAATCCATTTTCCCCTGTTTGCACTTGATTAGAGTTCTTGCAACCTTAGTGTATCCTTGTTTGTGTCCCCAACACCTTGATATATAAGAATTCATGATGCTTTGTTTGGGTTTGTGACATCTTTTTCTTCCTTACTTTGAATAACTCTTTGTCTTTGACGATTTAGAGTCAATTTGTCATTTTCTTCTCATTTATCTGACTGAGTGAAAACGTTTTGTAAGGAGATTCAAAGGTATTTTGTACTTTTACTTTTGATATTTGAAGTCTTTTTCCCAATCAATTCTTGGTTTTTCATCATCCGTTAGCCTTCTCCTACCTTCACCTACAATTTCCCCAATTTTCAAGCATTCTGGGTGATTTTTTGCATGTTTTTTGGCTATTTTTCTGAGTTTCTGGGAGCACCAACGCCCCCCTGTAGGCCATATAAAGGTGCTAGAACTCCCCTAAAGTTCTTTAGGGAGCACTAGAAGAGCAATGGAAACACTCTGTGCTCCATTGTGAGGGAGTGTTGGTCTCTTTTTGAGTGAAATTCTCTTCTTTTGCTTAGTTTTTGCAGCCTTTTTTGTAGTACTCTTAACCAAGAGTCTATGGTTGGTTTGTGAAGTTGTTAGGATTGGTTATTGATGATTTTTTATGCTTTTCACTCTCTTTTTTCTTGATTGGAGATTGAAACCTCTTTCAGAAACGTAAAATTGCCTTTTCTAGCTGCGTTTTCGTCAAGACATTTTTGAGTAGTTTCTCTTTCTCCCTATCATTTATTGGATTCTTCTCTGCATTTTATCGTACTCCTTGGATGCTTGCTGGTTTTAGGATCCTTGATTGAGTTCTTGTTAGAACAATATTCTACTTGTTTTCTTTCAGTTCTCATTGTTTTGAATGCATTCTTTCTTTTGGGTCATGAAACTACCTTGCATTTGAAGTAGCGGAATTCCATGTTTTTTGACATTTTGGGACATTGTGCATCTGAAATGATGAATGTTTTCTCCTTCTCATAGCATAGTTTCCATCGAAATGAAAAGATTGCATATTCATCTCTTTACCCAACTTTCGAGTCGGTAAAAACACCATATTGTCCCCGACATTTTCCTTTTGAGTAACAACAACCTTAAAAATCAAGCACTAAACTAAAATTGATTAGATAGTTTTACATTTTCTGGTAGAAAACCTACACTATATTAGTTCTAGGGATTTGGAATAGGTGTGAAATATAACTTTTCAAAGATGTAAACAAACATAGGATCTTGTGTTAGGGAGCGGTGAAATCCAATTGTTGCATTTTGTCCTGGGATGCCCTTCTCACACACGGGTCAATCACGAGGTCGCGTTAAGACTGGAGGAGTTACTCACCCTGCTTTGTTTGTATTGGTGTAGAGATTGCATGTATTATGGGGGTCTCTTGAAGGTATACCCACAATGATGAGTGGAATCCTTTCAAGTTGATTTCGGGCTAGATACCCTGCCCTTGCGCGTGGATCGGACTATTGGTTGTTTCCCCAAGCATCAATGTTGCAGTTGGTAACCTTAGTGGCCTATCTCTTTAGGGTCTTTACACAAGGTGACCGTGGAGGGGAAAGTATTCACGGTACCTGGAATCGACGTTGGCCAAACTCACTCGGGCTCCTTGGAGAGTATACCCATGATTATGTGTGGGATCTTGCACCAGGGTGTAAGTCCATTAAGCAAGCCATCAGCGTAACTTTTCCACCCACTCTATCTCATCCCCTTCTTACTTTGTTCCTGCGACATTGGATTTCATCACCAACTAGTGTGCTCATTGTGAGAAGGTTTTGTTTGCTTACTTGCTTACCAGATTTTTAGTGTGTGCTATTTGTTCTCCCTAGCAGAATCTAGGTTGGATTTTTATTTTTATGGCATCAGTTCCTAGAATGACCAATGAAGGAACCCCTTTTCTAGGGGAACCCTTTGTTTTTCCTTCTTACAGAAACATTGGTCCTACTTACATCGCTACTTTGAGCCTTCCAGGTCTCACAATTGGGTTATTGGTATGTTTTTTTTCCACTCTGGTGATCTCGAATGCAGGTGCTTCAGATGTAAGCACACCACCCACACATCAACCTCATGTCGACCTTTTTCATTCTTCACCCATGAGGTGTCCTTCCATTTCTCCTTCTTCGCCTAGTGAAATCTATAAAGAAAGTAGCCAGGTTGATTAGAAGAAGAAGAAGTGAAAAGAGAAGAAGAAGAACCAGAAAGGGACCAAGCCTCCAACTACATCAAATGTTGGATCTAAGCAACCATATACTATTAATAGTATTGGGAGTGTTGATAAGGTCGATAAGATTAAAATGAAGAATCTGAAACCCAAATTCCCTTGCAGTCTTTGTAAGGGTGACCACTTTCTGAGGGATTTCCCTAGTATTCCCAAGATCTTAGAATTGTGGTCCTCCATGTCATCGGCCCCTAGTAGACATGTTGGTGACACCCTCTCAACTAGTGACATTAAGGTTCATAAGAAGAAGAAAACTGACAAATTCCCTTGTATGTTATGCAAAGGTGATCATTATTCTCACCTTTGTCTTAGCATGGACGAGGCTTCTTCTCTTTTGGCAAAGCTTCAACTTCAAGTTGGTTATCATAGGCTCTCCCCCAACCCATCGTTAGTTGATGGACTGGTCAATATGGTTCCATCCCCATTCAATCCAGTTGATCAGGTGGTCAATCGAGTTTCATCCTCGGTTGAACCACTCACCAAAGTAGTTGATCCAGTTCCATCATCGATCAACCCCATTTTTCATCTGGAAAGTGAAATCCAAGTGAATGATCCAGTCCCGTCATTGGTCAGTCCCAACCTTCATCTGAAGAGTGTCAAAATGGTCAACTCGACTCCGCCATCAGTCGATCCCACTCCTCCTTTGAGAAGTTTCAAAGTGGTTTCTTCAGTTACTTCATCGATCAATCCCACTCCTCTGACGAATGCTAAAGTGATTGATCCAGTCCTTTCATCAATCAGTCCCACCCTTCATCTGAAGAGTTCCAAAGTGGTTGCTCTGGTTATATCATCAGTCAATCCCACTCTTCCTCTGAAGAGTGCCAAGGTAGTTGATCTGATCACATCATCGATCGATCCTACTCTCCCGTTAGAGAGTAAACCCGATGTTTTTCTCATTGATACAGGATCTACCATGTTGGGGGGCATTTCTCCTTCTCCTATGAAAACCCCTCCAAGTAATGAGGCCATCCTTTTTTATTGGGGTGGGCTAACTAAACCTGGTCTCCCCTCTCACATTCCTTTTAAGATTCCAGTTCAGGTTTGTGGTCGGGACGTTCCTCATACACTTATAGATGAAGGTTCATTTGTTAGTATTTTGTCCTCTATTTCTTGGCAAGCTTTGGGTTATCCTAAGCTTGTGCCACTTACCTAGACTTTGTTCGCTTTCAACAAAAGAACCATCCACCCTTTAGGGATCCTTCCTCAGTTTCCGGTAACTTTGGGAGGGAAAATAGTCTTTATTGATGTTATGGTAGGCCAGGACCCCTTGGATTTAGATTTACTCCTTGGGCGAGATTATGTCTATAACATGAAATCTATTATGTCCACTCTTTTTCGTGTGATATCTTTCCCGCACGATGGAAGAATGGTGACTATTGATCAAATTTAGTTTGTTGGCCTTGACTTGACCATAAACCCAATAACCTCCCTCACTGGGTCTTATATGCAGTTGGTATCATCCCTACCACAGATAAATTATGTGGCGTTGTCTCCCATGACCTCAACTTCTAATGATTTGGATCTGGTATTTGACATGGTGATCTCTTCGGTAGGGCTATTAGAGTCGGATCTCCTTACCCTTGATGATACCCTTAACATGTGTTCCTTCCAGAGAATTCTTCTTCCATCCAGTGAAGATCTCTTGGAATCCATGACTGAGTATTGTCCCTTGACATGTTTTCCTTCCGGAGAATTATCCTCTTGGAAGCCATGATAAAGAAGAGGTCACGAGCATAGTTTATCTTCTCTGTGGCAAGCTCATTAAAAATTGAAACAGAGGTTATGAGCATAGTTTCCCTCTCTATGCATATATCATTAAAAAATGAAACAGAGGCTACGATCATAGTTTCTCTTCTATGTGGCAAGCTCGTTAAAAAATGAAATAGAAGCCATGAGAATAGTTTCTACTCTCTATGGAAAGCTCGTTAAAACATGAAACAAAGGTCTTGAGCATATTTTTTCCTCTCTGTAGCAAGCTCGTTAAAAAATGAAACAGAAATCTGGGGATTGAACCCGGAGCCCTAAGCATAGTTCTTTTTCTTGTGTCAAGCTCGTTAAAAAATGAAACAGTCACCTCTCCAGTCAGGTTGAGTCTTTCACCATATCTCATAGATGTTGAGTCAAGTCTTTCATTAGGTATCATATTTGAACCTTCATTTCATCCACCTGTATCCTTTTTCTCCATCTAGTACAGAAATCGGTGACAAAATCAAAGTCGATGAATGAATTGAAGCTTGGGGGGGCATGTCTCCAGCCTTTGATGATCATTCTGGAGTTAAGCCACTAGATTTTCAAGCTGGGGGCATACCAAGCTTAGTCTTTGTTCCTTCTCGTGCTCGTAAATACATGAGAATGTAACCGAGTATACTTTTATCACTTTTTCAGACTCGTAAAGGTTATACGAAAAAGGAACCCCTTGGAGTCGTCTTTAAGCTCTTTTCAGACTCTCTAAAAATGAAAATATTTCTGAGTGATATTGCTTCCTTTCCCACTCGTTAAAAGGTTTGAAAGGGCATCTTTCAAGTGATAATTTATCTCTTTTTCAGCCTCGTGAGACTAATATTACAAAAAAGGACCACATTGGAGTCGTCTTTAAGTCATTTTCAGACTCTCTAAATATGAAAAACAACCGAGTTTACCTTCTCTGGACTCATTAAACGATCATACATTGAAGGAACCATACGGGATCGAACCCTTACTTCTTCCAGTTCGTTAAACAAAGGAAGAGGAACTTACCAAAGGTGAGTTATATCGAGCATGTGTTACCCTCCTCGAGCCCGTTAAACCAAAAAGAGGTACTTGTCTATCTGGATGGGGGAAAAAATTGAAGGAAGCAAGCCAAGAAAGTTTTGAGAACATTACTAGTAATCCTTACAGTCACCCTTGAACGCAACATTTTATCTTTGCATGCATTTCAATATGTTGAACCTTTACACTGAACCAATCCTTTGAGTTTCCTTACTCCTTTGGGTCACCCGACGTAAGTCATAGTATCCATTTCATCATCATTTTTTCGTCCATGTCATGTTTCTGCTGTTGTGCCTCAGTGTTCAAGGGAAGTATCTGCCTCGAGAGTCAGTCATCACAAATATTCCTATTTCAATACCCGTGTCAGTCCATGTTCATTTGATCTACCAATTTACATCTCTGTGTCAGTTTCATGTCATTGATGGGGGATACATCAAGGCCCTCCTACTACTAGTCTATTCATGTTGACCTCAACACATCATTCGGGAACTAGACTTAGAAACCAGTTAGTACCTTGGGATCTGCATGCCTCAATGGTAGGCCTCCTTGCATCCGATAGTGGGTTTACATCATTGGCCTCTGATCGGATGATTCCATGGATGTTCGACTTCATATTTTCCATTCATATTCGTTGGAATGTACTAGAGTACCTTGGGAATCATTGAAATCAATGGTGATTTACCTCGCACTTGTTAACGGTTTACATCATTGATCGATAATCAATTGGTTTCTTCCATGTTCGACATCAGGACATCTATTCACATGGTTATAATTGTACTGCATCGGGATCAGTAAGAAGACCCTAGGATTGCATTATCACTTTGATATGTACTTTTCCCAGGTTGCGATGGAGTTTCTTTTGAACTTTGACACATATATTGTTACATAGATCCACTTTGTATTGGTCGTGGCTATGTCTTGTTGTATCATATATCCACTGTGTATTTTTCGAGGCTACGATCAAGTTCATGTCATGGGAGTATAGATCCACATTGTATCTTCAGTGGCTATACCTTTTATCAATGTAATTATGGATCCACAGTGTATTTTATGGCGGCCATACCTAAATTTTTTTTATCACTCAAGCATAGGTATGTGTGCCTTGGGTTTGAAACATGTCATTAATATTTTTTGGATGTTTTTGTACAGCTTCTATCAGGTTCTCTGCATCCTACCCTTGCTTTAAAATGTATACAAAGTACTTCAGTCATCAATTCTAGTCTTCTAACTTCGCACTTTGGGGGGCAATCTGTTACACATCAAAATTACTCACTAAGATAATGGCCTAGTTTCATTATTACCAAATGTCGTAAGTGTCGCATTTCGCCCACAAGTGTCACAAATATCATATTGGTCTCAAGAACACTTGAAAGACACCTCAAAGACTAGTTTTGAAGAGGAGAAATCATTTGACAAAAAGTACAAGTCTTTTGCCACTGAAAAACTACTTAAAAAATATTTTTGGAAGGCAGTGCTCCCCTACCCACTGTCAGGGAGCGTCGATGCTCCCTAGCCTTATTTTGGGGGAGCGTTGAAATTCTTTGTGCACCCTTTTGGGGGAGCGCTACCATTCCTAAGCAAATTTTGGTTTGTTGAGATAAATCAGGTAAGAATCCCCAAAATCTCTAAAGTTGGTTGGATTCGAATATGAGTTCAAGGCATGATCTTAGGGAAGATCCTAAACTAAAGGATAGGAATCCTAAACTTATCCCAAATATCTCTCAAGTGGTTGGGCCTCTCCAAGATTATATAAGGAGGCCTTCTCATGGTGAAAATAAGAGAATAGATATTAAGAGACACCAAACTTATGATCTCATAAGTGGTATTGGGAGAGACATTGTAAAGCATCTAACTTATGTTCTCATAAGGGAGATATCATTTACTTGATTAGTGCTTTGATATAGATGAATGATAGGTAGATCTGTTGTAGCTTTGTGCTTAATAATGAGAGTAAATGTTGGATCTGACTTGTGTGAATGTGCTTAGTTCTTGAATCAGCTAGATCTGATCTGTTTCGTCGTGCTAAGTGTTGCTAGATGCTAGATCTGGTTGAATACTACAATGCTCTGTAATTAGGGTTTAACTGGATTGTAAACTAAGGCTGGATATTGGTGAACTATAACTGCTAAGTGCCCTGTTAAGGTGTTATAGTCACAGATCGGTGTCCCAGCTAAGGTTGCAGACACTGGAGTCCTACAACCACCCCTGCCTCTACCTCGGGTGAGACTTCATATGATTCGCAGGTGTTGTCGAAAGGGCTGGTAGTTAGGTTTTTTTTGGTGCGTTGTTGTATCAATGAACCCTGGGTCTGCCCCTGTGCCAACAAATGGTTCTGTTGCCAAGACTGAAACTATTATTGCTGGGAACTAAGGAAAGAGAAGATTTGTGTGAATATTCGACCTGAAATTGTGAAAGCTCTGTGCGTAGATCTGTCGCTCTAGTGCACAATATTCTACTCGATTTGTGAAGATCTGTGCTAATAAAATAAGTTTGATCTGAAGAAAAGAGGTGAGATCTAAACACTTTGTGCTCTGAGAAAGGTAAAAGTGAGAATTTTTTCTTAAAGAGGTAAGATCTGCAATCTTTTTGCTCTGATAGAGGTAAGAATAGTAAAAAGTTTTAGATCTGGAAACTTTGTGCTCTGCTGAAGATAAGATTAGTGGAAATTTGTATTTCTAAAGTATGGATCTAGGTATGTTTGATAAGATTTGTCCTAGCTTGAAAACTAGGGCACTGATAGATGAAATAATATTTGATATGAGTAGATCTGATAAGAATAGTGAAATATATGTTATACCTATGCATAGAGAGAAGGTTTGGACTAACAAATAGATGTAGGATCCTAGAAATATTTTTTTGCAGGTTAACTATTATGATCCTAGTGCGCAGTACTGGAAAGGTTCATGATCATTTAAAAGAAAATGAGGATTAACCCTTTGTTACAGTTGCAGAAGACCGAGACATCTGGCTAAGGAATGCCCTGGTAGAAGATCTTGTTTTCTTTGATTTAGAGCTATGGACCATGAAGTATTGGATTTCCCTAGAATGATTTCCAAGGTTGAAAGAATGAATATGAACCAAGAAAACCCTAAGGCAGATCCATAAAATGATATTATGGTAGAACCCCAGAAAGCATCAGAGAAAGTATTGCTACAGATGAAAGAAATCCTGAATGACCATTGACATGTCAACTTATTAGAGATCTTCAAAGAAAAATAGTGCATTGAAGAAACAATAGGAGACTTCGACATTGACTATGTTCTGGATGAGGAAACACAGGTGAATATCATGATAGAAAGAACTTGGGAACTTTTAGGGAATCCTGCTATGATTCCTTCATTTTGAGGAATAGGATTATTCATAGGAAAATTGATAACCCTATGTGGAATACTTACCCAGATATCTATGAGTTCTCATGGAACTTTGACAGAGGAAGATTTTGAGGTTGTTAAATTTATTGAGAACAACGCCCCATTTACTATGTTACTAGGAAAACCTTGGATTAAAAGAGATCAATCCAAAAGGAAGGAAGAAGAAGTCTTAGAGAAGCTAAAGCAAGAGTTGAAAGATTTCATGACTAGGAGGATTGCACAGCTGATTAAAGAATAGGAGAACAGATCGAAGCTACCTAGGACCAAATACTTGGATGTTGAATTTTCAACACAAGAAGATTTGCAGAAGACTGAAGTACCTATCCCAGATAGAGAAGAAGTATTACCCTTGAATCTTAGGAAAGAATCTCAACAACTAGAAGTTACTATGCAAAAATAAGACAAGAATCATAATGGAAAGAGGAATAACGAGATGAAGCTCATCGGAAAGAAGGCTCAAAAGCTTAGAAAAAAGAGAGCAAAGATTGAAAAGTTATAGAAGGGTCCAAAGGGAACTTCGCAAAGGGAAAATTTACAAAAATGGAACTTCGTCGGGATATCAGAACAACATCACTTGGCACTTCGCCATAGTGAAGCAATATAGCCATTGGGACTAGTATAACCGTTAGAATGACCCCCCGAACGAGTAGAAAGACATTTATGGTCAGAAATATCGCCACTAGACCGTTGAGACTGCACCGTAATGGACATAACTGAATTAATGAAGGTCTCTTGTCCGTTGGAAAGATCTGTTACATTGTTGTCTACTTATTTCATTGACTGTTGCACCGAGAACACTTTTGTGAATTGTATCAGAGAGAAATCATTTCTACTGCACTGGGATTAGTAAGATCGACACAAGTTCTATTTCTTTGTGCACTCATTCATCCATCTAATCTAAGCATGTATGTTTGATGAGCTCAACGTTGTGGACAAAATCGTCGAATAAGTTCTCATCGATCTCATGACCGAAAGAGTAATGTCTTAAAGACTAATGTTTGTGGGTGTACAAGCATTGTCAACGAGAGGAGTGCAAGCCTCTCCGTCGACTGCTCACAGATCTGGGCCATCCTGACCAACAACAAAGAAGATAACCAAGCACAGAGATGACCTAGAAAATGCGAAGTTGATCCCGACCATATTGCCTGATTACATCTCTCCTCTGTCCGGAACGGTGAGTCGAGATAGTGTGCCAAGATATTTTGAGTACACCATGGTTACTGCATACCTCCCGAAGGGGATATGTGCAGTAAGAGCACAACAGGACAAGATCGCAACATTGAAGTTCAACAACTTCAACCTCAGAGATTGCAAGAACCATAGCATGCTCGCCCCATACAAATACTTGACCAGGATGAAGGGGAAGATTTCAAAGATAATCCCTCAGTCATGGACGATGAACCTCGCGTAGTCCACCCTGCTGAATGTAATGAAAATCCCACACTTTGAAAGGCACCCGGAAGTTAATGCCTGTGTCAAGCTACTACTTGCATGTTACCATGGCAGCTACTTATGGCTCAGCCGTCATATCATAGTAGATCCAACATTGATCCATAGGATCACAGGATTGAGTATGCAAGGACTTGATCCATAGGACTTCTATCCAGGAAAAACCATAGATCGTGCACTAGCACAGAAGATCAAGGATACATACGGTGATGTTGAGAAGGGGACACGAGGCTACAAGGTAGCTTCCATCCAGAATAATTGCAGGGAATCTAGTACGAAATAACTGACCCACGCAGGTCACAGGATTTGTTGTTGACCTTGCGGGGAAGTGCGTGGAAAGTCTACAGATGAACTGGGTGAAGTACCTAGTTAATAATCTTGAAATGGATTGTCGCGAAGCACAGGATCGGGGCTATGAATTCCATTTTAACTGGCTCCTGATCCTCATCGCGTTTGTTTCTTGGGAAATACCAAAAGGTGTGACCTTCTTGGACATCGAGCCATTTGAGCCGCTTTCTTCGACGTTCACCATGCTATGGTACTCGAGTGATATGATAAAACAGTGGTAGTCGAACATTGTTTTTCACACGAATTACCTCCAACTAAAGAGAGACATCAAAGTTGAACCTCACATGACTTTGAACACCCTATAGATATTCTGACCCCTAAAGAAGTTCCATGCAGATCGACACTTCATCTACATTACAACGTGAGCATATGAGAATAAGGAGGATTTTCAGTCATACTACAAGCTCACAGAAGAGTACCTTGAGGAGATCACTAAGGAGTGGTCGACAGACCTCCTTATTCCCGCAGACCCTGTAGAGATGTTTGACCCTGACATCCTAGAGACCATGCATAAATAACATGATACACCTAGACATAGTAGAAGGAAGAAAACCTAAGAGGTCCAAGACTTAAGAAACGCCTTAGGAAAGACTTCTTCAGTATCACCTGATCGAGGGGGTGATGATGAAGTAGAAGAGATAAATGGAAAAGAAGTTGAACAGAAACAAGGAGAAGTAACACCGCCTAGAGATGAGACTGATACCCTGAAAAAGAGGAAGGTTTCTCCCTTGAAACCTTCTTCCCAGAAGAAATCCAGAGCCATCATCACCAAGATGCAGACTATACTCACTACCGATGATTTTGACTTCATCATGGCAGCCCTAAACAATGTCTTGCAGGAAATCATGGAGAAACAAGAAGCCAAGCGGAAGGAAATTTACGACAGAATTGAGGTCAAACTTCGAGGGGTACAACTGGCCCTTCATTAAATTCACGCAGTGTCCACTGCGCCCCTGCCATCGGGATAACCAGAGTTGGGAGATGAGCTAGACCAACTCTAGTGACTAGAAGATGCAACCAAAGCTCACCTTTGTCGAGCACAAGAAGAAACAGAACAAGCCACCTAGGCCTTGAAGCAAGTGTAAGGAGTACTCGTAGAACAACGTTGAGTTGCAGAGCAGGAGAAGGTTTCTCTCCAGGAAAAATTGGAAGAGGAGAAAACACAGATGCAACAAGAAAAGGAATAGTTTCTCACAGAGCAACTCAAAGTGAAAGAAGCAGTCAACAGAGCACTTTTCTCTGTGGTAGGCTTAGAACCACAGGTAGAATACCAAGTCACACATCAAGTAGAGAAGCTTGCGGAAGCTATCCAGCAACTACAACAAATAATAGCAGACTTAGAGCTCTACACAGTGCTCGACACTCCACAGGATGTAAGGAATAAAAGAGAAGCAATTGCATGAAGCATAGTTGAGAGAATAAAGGCCCTTGCCATGGAATGAAACCAATTGAGCGATCGCAGTGCCCAAATGTATGAGAGACTCACTGAGAATCCAGAACTGAAGACACTAGAGTCACAGCTCCAAGAGGTTAAGTATCAAGCAGAAATAATACAGGCATAGTTGAATCCCTTGTCAGCGGTTGAAAGAATGAAGTGATCCCAAGAACAACGCAATGCTCATCAGTAGGTCCATGCCATTCAGAGAAGAGCCATGGAAGTGAATCAGAGGCTGCAACCTATACAGGACGAGGCTTTCCAGCTATTCACAGAAATCGAAGGCTAAGGAGTAGAACTGAAGCAAGTCGTCACTACAACAGAACAACGCCTCGAGGGACCTATCAACGAAGTTGTTATCTAGGAGTTCATTGAACAGGAGGTTGTGGCACAACAAAAAGTCAAAGCATCTCGAGCCAAGCTTGAGGTTTTTGAGGCAGAGTTATCCAGATCATAGTGACTCAGGATGAGTCACAGGTGAGTGTTGGGGGTAGTTTGGCCCTTGACCAAGTTTTGAGGATCCTTTGTCAGGTTTGACCTATTTTTGGGACTTCGACAGGCCATCGAAGGCAGAGCGCAAGACGAAGTGGACATCATAGGATCTCATCCCCTTTTAGGTCCCTTTTTAGGATTGGGTATTATGTAACAGGTATGGGAATGCTGGCCCATGGGTTTACCCATGCTTAGGCCTATTTTGTAATGTATAAATAAGTATCTAGGTGATGTAACTAAGCAATGCTACAGCCAGTGTGTTAAGACCTACAAGTTCGATCTCCGTGATCAAAAGTGCTAAGTGCTGAGTAGATATTGATTTTGTGCATATTGTATGAGGCTTGTAGAGCTCAGTGAAAGAAAGTGTAAGATATTGAGAAGAGGCTTAGTGCTGTAACCTAGCCTGGGGAAGGAGGATCTAGCGAGGTGCACAGATCTCTTGTCCTCTGTGGAGTAGGGTTTTTGTGGATCTGTGCATCTAAATGATTGAAGGAGCTAATAAATAAGACAAAGAGTTGGTGGACGTAGCCCCAGTGTGGGGGTGAACCACGTACATGTTGTGTTGCTCTTCTTTGTGCAATGTATTGATGTATTTACTTGCTTAGTGTTTTGATATAGATGAATGATAGGTAGATATGGTGTTGCTTTGTGCTTAATAATGAGAGTAAATGTTGGATCTGACCTGTGTGAATGTGCTTAGTGCTTGAATCGACTTTATCTGATATGTTTCATCATGCTAAGTGTTGTTAGATGCTAGATCTGGTTGAATACCACAATGCTTTGTGATTAGGGTTTAACTGCGCTATAAAATAAGACTGGATATTGGTGAACTATAACTGTTAAGTGCCCTGTCAAGGTGTTATAGTCACAGACCTGTGTCCCAGCTAAGGTTGCAGACACTGGAGTCTTGTAACCACCCCTACCTCTACCTCGGGTGAGACTTCATATGCTTCGCAGGTGTTTCTGAAAGGTCTGGTAGTTAGGGTTTTGTTGGTGCGTTGTTGTAGCGTTGAACTCTGGGTCTACCTCTGTGCCAACAGGTGGTCATATTTGAAAACTATCAATTGATTGCAAGTCATTTATGCAAGCTTGGAGTAGATAACATTTTGAGGAGATGTTTCATGGAGCATGAAAGGCCTATAATTTTAGCAGAAGCACATGAAGGGATTTTTGGAGGACACTATGCAGGAAAAGATACTGCGCAGAAGGTATTTCTCCCAGGATTATGATGGCCAACCGTTCACAAGGATTCAAAGGAGTATTGTTAGAATTTTGATGTATTACAGAGAGTTAGAAATATATCCAGGAGGTATGAGATGCCACTGAGACCACATGTAACTTTGCAAGTGTTTAATAAGTGGGTAGTAGAATTTGTAGGTCCAATTAATCCACCAGCAAGAATATCAGGAGCTAGATATATTATTACAATGACAAAATACTTGACCAGATGGGTTGAGGCAGTAGCAGTGAAGGATTGCAACGTAGATATTGCAGCACACATTTTATTTGGACATGTAGTGACAAGGTTTGGATTCCCAAGAATATTGAAGAGTGATTAGGGGACTCACTTTATCAATAATACAATACAGGAAATGATGGAAGAATTTGAGATACATCATCAGAAGAGAACTCCTTATCATCCTCAAGCAAATGGAAAAGTAGAATCATTCAATAAGATATTGGATAATTCCTTGAATAATATTTTTAATTTAAACAGGGATGACCGAGACTTGAAGGTACCAACACTGTTATGGGATTATATAACTACATGCAAGAAGCTAACAAGGCATACACCTTTTAGGTTGGTGTATGGATAGGAAGCGATAGTTCCCTTATATTACTTGATACGAAGTATGCACATTGCAACAATTATAGATATGGCATAAAGAGGCACAACAAAGGAAATACTAACTCAACTTTTGGAATTAGAAGAAGACAAAATCATAGTTGGTTTCCATGAGGAGGTACAAAAAGAAAAGGATAAATCCTGGTATGACAGACATATTAAGAAGAAGAAATTAAAATTAGGAGATATGGTTCTCCTCTATGACAATAAATACTTGCAACACAGAGGGAAGTTCATGATGCATTGGCTAGGGCCATTATGAGATAAATGTTTTCACATATGGAGGTGTTGTGCAGCTAAAGGACTTAGAAGGAAAGGAAATGAAAGGAAAGGTGAATGGTAGTTGACTGAAACTATATAGGGACAGTGGACCTACCAACCCTCAGTAATCACAACGAAGAAAGTAGAATTGTACATAATGTATATAGTAGGAAGAAAAATAAGAAAGAGAAAAGAAAAAGTAGAAAAAGAAGAAAAACGTAGAAAAATGAGAAAAAGCCAAAAAGAAGTAGACAGATCAGTGGTCGAGAGATATTTGGAATGTTGAAAATGAAATTGTGTAGAAGACAGTAAATTGGTGTGACAAGAAGTGAATATATTGTGTGCAGGAAAACTAGGATAGAAGAAAAGTCAAGTGCGCCAAAGAAATACGATGGTAGAAAAATACTATGCACCAGAAAAATGAAATAAGTTGGAAAAAAAAAATTGGTCACTGTTGTTACAGGAGAATCCCCCTACGGACAAGTGGATTTCCTCTTGGATGTTAGAACCCTAAATCCAAGACAGAAAGTGATATTATGGACACTAGCATTCCTTTATCATAAATCTAAACTATCAAAGAAGAAGAGGGAAGAATGGTAAATACCTCTTTACCGACATTTGTCCTTGCTCACTCTGGGCTGATCTTGATCTCCAAGTTTAGTTGAAGGTCATGTGATACAATGAGCAATAACAAAAATAATAACTAATCTACTATGATTAGCTTCATGATGAATCTACGAAAGAGACAAGTGCATATACACAAACTTTAAAAGAAATAGGCCAAGAATGAATTTATATTAATGAGAACAAAGTGTTACTTACATCCGTAGATGTAGTGCAACAACTTCACCAAGCTCCCTTTGTCCAAACCCTTTCTCAAATAATCCACACACAGAATGTTGATGCTTCAATGATATTTCCCTTATGATATCATAAGTTAGATGCTTTACAATGTCTCTCCAATTCCCAATACCACTTATGAGATCATAAGTTTGGTATCTCTCTCTCTATCCATGTACTGTATGTTGCCTATGAGATCATAGGTTTCATACTTCCAATATTTTCATGTACCTTTCACCATGAGAAGGTCTCCTTATATAGGCTTTGATAGGCCCAACTACTTGAGAGATATTTGGGATAAGTTGAGGATTCCTCTCCTTCAATTGTGGATCTTCCCTAAGATCATGCCTTGAATTCATATTCGAATCCAACCAACTTCAGAGATTGAGGGGATTCTTCCCTGATTTATCTCAACAAACCAAAATTCGATCAGGAAGGGTAGCGCTCCCCCAAAAGGGTGTACAAATAATTTCAATGCTACCCCAAAGAAGTCTAGGGAGCATCAGCACTCCCTAACAGTGGGTAGGGGAGCACTGCCTCCCAAAAATCATTTTTAAGTAGTTTTTCAATGGCAAAAGGCTTATACTCCTTGTCAAGTGATTTCTCCTCTTCAAAACCAGTATTTGAGGTGTCTTAAGTGTCCTTATGATGTCATTAGAGGCACCAAATAGGAAATATGGCAGTATGATGTTTTTGACACTTGTGGTCAAGATGCAACACCTGCGGGCAAGATGCGACACTTACAACACTTGTAATGACGACACTTGCGACACTATTGAAGTGAGTAATTTTGATGTGTAACAGATTGCCCCCTAAAGTGCGAAGTTAGAAGACAATGATGATTGAAGTACTTTGTATAATTTTTCGAGCAAGGGTATGGACGTGGAGAACCTGGTAGAAGATGCACACAACCATTAAACAAATATTATGACATGTTTCAAACCCAAGGCAGGGATACCTATGCTTGTGTGATAAAGACGTTTTCAGGTATGGCCGCCATAGAATACACTGCGGATCCATAATTATATTGAAAAAAAGTATAGCCACCAAACATACAACATGGATCTATACTTCCATGACATGAACTGATCATAGCCACGAAAAATACACTGTGGATCTATGAGATGACAAGACACAACCATGGACCAATACAAAGTGGATCTATGTGATAGTATAGGTGCCAATATTCAAGAGAAACTCCGTTGCAACTTGGGTAAAGTATATATCAGAGTGAATGACTCAACCCAAGGTCTTCTTACCAATCCTAATGTAGTACAAATCTAACCATGTGAATAGATGTCCTGATGTTGAACATGGCAGAAACCACTTGATTACCGGTCATTGATGTAAACTGTTAACAAGCACGAGGGAAATCACCATTGATGTCAATGATTCCCAAGGTACCCTAGTACATTCCAGCAAATGTGAATAGATGAGATGAAGTAGAACATACGTGGAATCATCCGATCAGAGTTCAATGATGTAAACCTACTGTCAGACGTGAGGAGGCCTGCCATTGAGGCATGAAGGTCCCAAAGTACTAACTGGTTTCTAAGTCTATATCCTGGATAATGTGATGAAGTCGACACGAATAGACTTGTCAAAGGAGGGCCTTGATGTATCCCACATCAATGACATGGAACAAACATAGAGATGTAATTGGTGGATCAAATGAACTTGGACTGACACAGGTATTGAAACAGGATATTTGTGATGACTGACTCTCGAGGCAGATACTTCCCTTGAACACTGAGGCAGAACAGCAAAAACATGACATGGACCAAAAATGATGATACAGAGGGCACTATGAATTTCGTCAGGTGACCTAAAGGAGTAAGGAAACTCAAAGGATTTGTTCAGTGTAGAGGTTCAACAGATTGAAATGCGTGCAAAGATAAAATGTCGTGTTCAACGGTGACTGTAAGATCACTAGTAAAGTTTTCAAAAACTGCTTGGCTTGCTTCTTTCAATTTTTTCTCCCATCCAAATAGACGAGTACCTCTTTTTGGTTTATCGAGCTCAAGGAGGGTAACACATGCTTGATATAACTTACCTTTGGTAAGTTCCTCTTCCTTTGTTTAACGAACTGGAAGAAGTAAGGGTTCGATCCCATATGGGCCCTTCAATGTATGATCGTTTAATGAGTTCAGAGAAGGTAAACTAGGTTGTTTTTCATATTTAGAGAGTCGGAAAATGACTTAAATACGACTCCAATGTGGTCCTTTTTCGTAATATTAGTCTCACGAGGCCGAAAAAGAGATAAATTATCACTCGAAAGACTCCCTTTCAAACCTTTTAATGAGTGGGAAAGGAACCAAGATCACTCGACAATATTTTCATGTTTAGAGAGTCTAAAAAGAGCTTAAAGATGACTCCAGGGGGTTCCTTTTTTGTATAACCTTTATGAGTTCGAAAAAGTGATAAAATTCTACTTGGTTACATTCTCATGTTTTTATGAGCATGAGAAAGAACAAAGACTAAGATCTGTATGCCCCCATCTTGAAAAGTTAGTGGCTTAACTCCAAAATGATAATCAAAGTCCGGAGACATGGCCCCGAAGCTTCAATTCATTCATCGACTTTGAGGTTGTCACCAATTTCTATACTATATGGAGAAAAAAGATACAGGTGGATGAAATGAAGGCTCAAATACGAGACCTGACGAAAGACTCGACTTGACATCTACGAGATCTGGCGAAAGACTCAACCTGAAAGGAGAGGTGATTGTTTCATTTTTTAATGAGCTTGACACAGGAAAACAACTATTCTCAAGGCCCTAGGTTCAATCCCCAGATTTCTATTTCATTTTTTAATGATCTTTTTACAGAGAGGAAAAACTATGCTCATGGCCTCTGTTTCATTTTTTAACGAGCTTGCTACAGAAAGGAAAACTATGCTCGTAGCCTCTGTTTCATTTTTTGACGATCTTGCCACAGGGAGAAAAACTATGCTCATGGCTTCTGTTTCATTTTTTAACGAGCTTTCCACATAGAAGAGAAACTATGCTCATAGCCTATGTTTCATTTTTTAACGAGCTTTCCATAGAGAGGGAAACTATGCTCGTAACCTTTGTTTCATTTTTTAACGAGCTTGCCACATAGAAGATAAACTATGCTCGTGACCTCTTCTTGATCATGGCTTCCAAGAGGATAATTCTATGGAAGGAAAACATGTCAAGGGACAAAACTTATTCATGGCTTCCAAGAGATCTTCACTGGATGGAAGAAGAATGCTCTAGAAGGAACACATGTCGAGGGTCTCTTCAAGGGTAAGGAGATCCATCTCCAATAGCCCTACCAAAGAGATCACCATGTCAAATACCGAATCCAAATCATCAGAAGTTGAAGTCATGGGATACATCGCCACATAATTGACTTGTGGCAGGGGTGATATCGACTGCATATAAGACCCAGTGAGGGAGGTTATTGGGTTCATGGTCAAGTTAGGGCCAACAAACAAAATTTGATCAATAGTCACCATTCTTCCATCGTGCGAGAAAGATATCACACAAAAAAGAGTGGACACAATAGCTTTCATGGCATAGACATAATCTTACCCAAGGAGTAAATCGAAATCCAAGGGGTCCTGGACTACCATAATATCAATAAAGATTGTTTTCCCTCCCAAAGTTACCGTTAACTGAGGAAGGATCCCTAAAGGGTGACTGGTTTTTATGTTGAAAGAGAACAGAGTCCAGGTAACTGGCACAATCTTAGGATAACCCAAAGCTTTCCAAGCAATAGAGGACAAAATACTAACGGAAAAACCTTCATCTATCAGCGTATGAGGAACGTTCCGACTAGAAACCTGAACTGGAATCTTAAAAGGAATGTGAGAGGGGAGACGAGGTTTAGTTAGCCCACCCCAATAAAAAGGGATGGCCTCATTACTTGGAGGGGTTTTTGCAGGATTAGGAGAAATGCCCCCGGACATGGTAGATCTTGTATCAACGAGAAAGACGTGGGAAGAATCAGGTTTACTCTATAACAGGAGAGTAGGATCGATCGATGATGAGATAGGATCAACCACCTTGGAACTCTTCATAGGAAGAGTGGAATTGATCGATGCTCTAACCGTAGCAACCAATTTAGCACTCTTCGGATGAAGGGTGGGACTGATTGATGAATGGACTAGATCAGTCACTTTAGCACTCATCAGAGGAGGAGTGGGATTGACCGATGAAGTAACCGAAGCAACCACTTTGACACTTCTCAAAGGAGGAGTGGGATTGACCAATGGCGGAGTCGAGTCAACCACTTTGACACTCTTCGGATGAAGGGTGGGACTGACCAATGAAGGGACTAGATCAATCACTTGGGTTTCACTTTCCAGATGAAAAGTGGGGTTGACCAATGACAAATCTGGATCATCTACTTTGGTGAGTGGTTCAACCGAGGATGAAACTAGATTGACCACCTAATCAACCGGATTAACTGGGGATGGAACTAGATTGACGAGTCCATCAACTAACGATGGGTTGGGGGAAAGCCTATGATATCCAGCTGGAAGTTGAATCTTTTCCAAAAGAGAAGAAGCCTCATCTATGCGAGGAAAAAGGTGAGAATAATGATCACCTTTCCATAACATACAAGGGAATTTGACACTTGTCTTCTTCTTACCAACCTTAACGTCACTAGTTGATAGGGTATCACTGGAATGGCTAGCAGGGGCTAATGATGTGGAGGACCATACTTCTAAGACCTTGGGAATACCATGGAAATCCCTCAGAAAATGGTCACCCTTACAAAGACTTCAAGGGAATTTGGGTTTCAGATTCTTCATTTTAACCTTATCTACCTTATCAACACTCCCAATACTTAACAGTAGCTAGTTTCTTAGATCCAACATTTGATGTAGTTGGAGGCTTGGTCCCTTTCTGGTTCTTCTTCTTCTTCTCTTTCTATTTCTTCTTCTTCTTATCAATCTAGCTACTTGCTTGAGAGATTTCACTAGGAAAAGAAGGAAAAATGGAAGGAGACCTGACAGGTGAAGAAGGAGAAATGTCGACATGAGGTTGATGTGTGGGCGGTGTGCTTACATATGAAGCACCTGCATTCGAGATGACTGGAGTGGAAAACAACCATACCGATAACCCAATTGTGAGACCTAGAAGGCTCAAAGTAGCAATGTAAGGAGGACCAATGTTTTTGTAAGAAGGAAAAACAAGGGGTTCCCATGGAAAAGGGGTTCCTTCATTGGTCATCCTGAGAACTAACACCATAAAAATAAATCTCCAACCTATATTCTGCTAGGGAGAACAAACAACACACGCTAAAAATCTAGTAAGCAAGCAAGCAAACAAAACATTCTCACAATGAGCACACTAGTTGGTGATGAAATCCAACATTGTGGGAACAAAGTAAGAAGGGGCTGAGATAGAGATGGTGGAAAAGTTACGTTGACGACCTGCTTAACATACTTACACCCTGGTGCAAGCTCCCACACATAATCGTGGGTATACCCTCCAAGGATCCCGAGTGAGTCTGGCCAACGTCGATTCCAGGTACCGTCAAGACTTTCCCCTCCACAGTCACCTCATGTAAATACCCTAAAGAGATAGGCCACTAAGGTTACCAACTACAACAGTGATGTCTGGGGAAACAGTCAACAGTCCGATCCACGTACAAGCGTAGGGTATCTAGCTCGAAATCAACTTGAAAGGCTTCCACTCATCATTGTGGGTATACCTTCAAGTGACCCCCATAATACACACAATATCTACACTAAGACCAACAAAGCAGGGTGAGTAACTCTACTAGTCTCAATGTGACCTCAGGTTTGACCCTTGTGTGAGAACGGCTTCCGAGGACAAAATGTATCAATTGGATTTCACCGCTCCCTAACACAAGATTCTATGTTTGTTTGCAGCTTTGTAAATTTATCTTTCACACCTATTCCAAATCCCTACAACTAATCTAGTGTAGGTTTTCTACCAGAAAATGTAAAAATGTCTAATCAATTTTAGTTTAGCGCTTGATTTTTAAGGTTTTTGTTACTCAAAAGGAAAATGGCAGGGACAATATGGTGTTTTGACTGACTCGAAAGGTAGGCAAAGAGATGAATATGCAATCTTTTCATTTCGATGAAAACTATGCTATGAGAAGGAGAAAACATTCATCATTTCAGATGCACAATGTCCCAAAATGTCAAAAAACATGCAATTCCACTACTTTAAATGCAAGCATTCAAGGAAGACAATAAAATGTGAAGAAGAATCCAAGAAAAGATAGGGAGAATACATAAACCACTCAAAACTTAATTTCTTGGGAATATGACCTCAAAGATCAAAAGGAAATGTGCATAGACCTTTGAATTTCCTCACAAAAGCTTCCACTCAGTCAGATAAATGAGAAGAAAATAGTAAGTTGACTCTAAATCAACAAAGACAAAGAGTGACTTCTATGTAAGGAAGAAAAATGTCAAAATTCCAAACAAAAGGTGATCAATTCTTAGAAAGAAGAGTGTTAAAGGCCAAATCAAGGATGTATTGAGATGATAAGACTTTGAGAAAGTGCCAAAAACAAAAAGTGAACCTTAGAGAAGGAAAACCTAAAGGATTTTGCATATAAAAGGGGCATCGCTCTGGTGTAAGGGGAACCATAGAATTCCAACGCTCTGTGTAAGCCTAGTAGGGAGTGCCAGTGCTTTGGTAGCAAAGGTAGGGGGTGCTGGCCTCTAAAAAAATCAGAAAAAATGCCCAGAAAGTCAAAAACTCAAGAAAAATCAGTCAATCAACTTGAAGGTGATGAAATCAAGAGCCAATCAATCATATCTAAGAATCAAATATAGTATTAATAAAATAAAAAAATGAGCAAAAGTCAAACAAGATCTAGTAAGGAAAAACTCAAAGGTCCTCCCCAGTGGAGTCACCAATTTCTGTTATAGGAGAATCCCCCTGCGGACAAGTGGATTTCCTATGGTATGTTAGACCCCTAACTCCAAGACAGAAAGTGATATTATGGACACTGACATTCCTTTATCATAAAGATAAACTATCAAAGAAGAAGGGGGAAGAATGGTAAATACCTCTTTATCGACGTTTGTCCTTGCTCGCTCTAGGTTGATCTTGATCTCCAAGTTCAATTGAAGGTCCTGTGATACAATGAGAAATAAAAAAAATACTTCCTACTCTACTATGATTAGCTTCATGATGAATCTATGAAAGAGACAAGTTCATATACACAAACTTTAAAAGAAACAAGTCAAGCATGAATTTATATTAATGAGAACAAAGTGTTATTTACAGCCATAGATGTAGTGCAACAACTTCACCAAGCTTCAATGTTGATGCTTCAATGATATCTCCCTTATGAGATCATAATTTAGATGCTTTACAATGTCTCTCCAATTCCCAATACCACTTATGAGATCATAAGTTTGGTATCTCTCTCTCTATCCATGTATTTTATGTTGCCTATGAGATCATAGGTTTCATACTTCCAATCTTTTCATGATCCTTTCACCATGAGAAGGCCTCCTTATATAGGCTTTGATAGGCCCAACTACTTGAGATATCTTTGGGATAAGTTGAGGATTCCTCTCCTTCAGTTGTGTATTTTCCCTAAGATCATTCCTTGAACTCATATTCAAATCCAACCAACTTCAGAGATTGAGGGGTTCTTCCCTGATTTATCTCAAAAAACCAAAATTCTCTCAGGAAGAGTAGCGCTCCCCCAAAAGGGTGCACAAAGTGTTCCAACGCTCCCCCAAAGAAGTTTAGGGAGTGTCGGCGCTCCCTGACAGTGGGTAGGGGATTGTTGCCTTCCAAAAATCATTTTTAAGTAGTTTTTCAGTGGCAAAAGGATTGTACTCCTTGTCAAGTGATTTATCCTCTTCAAAACTAGTCTTTGAGGTGTCTTAAGTGTCCTTATGATGTCGTTAGAGGCACGGCATAGGCAAGATGGAAGTATGATGTTTGTGACACTTGCGGTCAAGATGCGACACTTGCGGACAAGATGCGACACTTACAACACTTGTAATGATGACACTTGTGACACTACTGAAGTGAGTAATTTTGATGTGTAACAACTGCAAAAATAAGGCATGAAATGAATATTTATGACAGTGGAAGAAGCGTGCCCGGTAAGATTTGGATCATTTATGACAACACTATAGAAGAAAAAATCATGTCTGACAAGCCACATTGTGACTTCGAGTAAACACGGAGATAAGGAGTAGGAAGCTATGAGAGAACAAGTGATTTAGAAGGCATTCACTGAGAAGTTTGAGAAAACTGACATATATTTGGGCAATATGGCACCTCCAAAGGTCGGAGCTCCTAGTAGGACAACGAGGAACACACATAACAGTACAAGTTCATCACAAGAGCCAACAATAGAAGTGAGAAACCCTATGCAACCATAGGGAGTGGTGGATGTGGACGCCATCCCTTCCTCGGTCATTGAACCAGTGAGCCCTACAATAGTGGAGGAGCAAGATTTATCCCCTAAGATAGAAAAAATGCAGATTGATCCACAGGACATGAAAGAGGAGAAAAAAATGATGAAGCAACCCAACGTGGAAACAGTCCAACCAATAGATGAAATAGATGAGGAAAAAACTGAGTCCAATGATATGAGGGTTCAATCTAGCATAGATCCAAGACAACAGGAGAAAGTACTAATCGAAGAGATCATGGGCTAGTAGGAGTCTAACATAGAAGAGGAAGAGGAAGAGAAAATGTGCCAGGAGGCAGGACCCTCAAGGGTTCCAGAAAAGGGGAATGAAAAACAAACATTCCATAGGTCATCATGTAATAAACTATAGGTAACTCTTGTGTTACCGCACATACCAACAGTAGTACAAGTTTTACCATATTTTATAGGATGCGTAGATAAATTGCATTATGCGGAGCACGATGTAAAAGACAAAGAAAAGTTTCTGGAATTCAAGAAGCAAGTATACATGGAGAGCAGAGGGGTCAGTGCAACGGGAATACCAATAATTGAACCAAAACAATGGATAACAATTTTATATAACACATGAGTAATGAACCTTCTAGAGATCCCCCATTTTGGAAGGGGTAAGGACGTAAATAACTTCGTCAAACAGTTACTGGAAGTAATTCGTGGAGGAATTATATGGTTGGATACACAAGTCTCAATTGACGTCGACTTAATTGTAAAACTAATAGGTCTTCCCATAGATGGTGAGAAACCTGCACAGTATAGATGACAAGACCAAGGAGAAAGCCTTGGTGGAGGAAATGAAGAAACACTATGGAACAGAGAGAGGATCTAGGGGGATCATCATAAAAACAATCAGCGAACCTATGACGATATTAGCAACAAAACTTATGGCATGTAAATTTCTAAGGAAGTGTCGCAAATAAGAAGTTCCAACAGGGGTAATAGCAGCAACCATGTAGTGCGCGAAGGGAACTTTACTGAGCTGGAGTCCATATTTTTTAAACCTATTTCTGGATGATTGCATAGACGCCCAGTATTTAGGAACGGAGTTTCATTACTCATGGATGATAATTCTTATTTCATTAGTGGGATGGAAACACCCCAAATACAACATGTTCTGTCAGAGAACCAGAAAGTGTCGCGCATCACAGTACGGAATATTGTGGCACACAAGTGTCACAAGGTAAATACAACCAAACTCCAACATATTTGTGACATATTTGGAATAAATACAGGAAAAGGTGGTCAAAACTTGGAGGATCCCAACTAAGGTGGCAGAGGAATACAAGAATATAGCCAAATTCAAAGCATCAAGGCACAATATGTGGATCTGGGAAAAAATGGATCCAAAGAAGGAGTGGTTGCAGATGAGATATTGCATCACAACAGAGGAAGTACAATGGGAAATGAAGGAATGGAAGGAGGAATGGAAAGTTCCAATGAATCGAGAAAAAGACAAGAAACCATCAAAACAGAGATCCTCAGAGAAGAAGAATACCCCAGTAGGAAATACATGAAAAGAAATAGTGCAACCGACGCAGACAGGGGGGAGAGCAAAACCAAGAACACTTAGACAAATAAAGGTAGATTGGGTGTTGGAGGAGCACATAATGTTAGACACACCTACCACACTTAGAGGGGGGGTGAATGAGTGTGGGGCTCTTTTTCCCAAAACTTCCCTCTTGCACAAAAACTCATCAATTAGCATTCAACATTTATTCATTACCCATTGTTGTCATTTATAACCAGTTATATGTGAGCACATATCAGCAACATATATCAGCAATATATCATCAACAAGTCATCACCATAATGAACACAAAGAACACAAGATGTATGTACAATTTTCTTTTTATTACGGACTACAATCCTTGGGGTTTAAGACTCAGCTTGCATTCTCAACACCAACTGAGATGAGGCAACAATCCTCAACAGATATCAATCTGTACCATAAACAAGAGCATCAACCATGCACCAACATGTGCCAAACAACCTGTAATCAACCTGTACCATAAACAAGTGC
>ML830706.1:4665-42193 GCA_009831015.1 Picea engelmannii | reverse complement strand
CATCAAGGGCATCATATCAATCAATTACTTGACATCAATCAATGACATCAATCAAACCAAATCATTTACATCAATGACATATGATCCAACAATCTCCCAAATAATCAAACCATTGGCATCGATGAAAAACCATTGGAATCAATGACAACATGATCCAACAAATAGTGTGCACTAGAATAATCATGCAGAATGAATGTTATTGAAAGAATAAAGTAGTAGATCTAATGAATGTTATGGTAGAATGCATGTTAAAGTAGAAGTAAAGAAACATCCCCAATCCCTTCCATGAATGTAGACATATGTGTCCTACAATCACCCATAAGCCATCTTGGGTGAGATTGTGTTGTGCACTTTGTGCACGGTGTAGCCTTCTGGTTTACCAGAAGGGCTGATGGTGAATAGGGTTTTGTTGGAGAACTAAGGTAGAACCTGGGTCAGCCCATAAATCCAACAACAAGGAAGAACCAAAGGAAAATATCATAATCAATTTTTTTAGAATCAAACTATATATCAACAGAATGCACATAAGTTTGATCAAGGAAATCCATCCACTTCAAGAGAAGAGGAAGAAATCCAAGTCAATTTAAAGTAAAGAGTAGAGAAGGATATCATGGAAGAGGAAGAGGAAGAGATGGGTCTTGAGAAAGACATGGAGTACAATATTTTTATTGTCATATATTGGTCATTTGGAAAGATATTTCCATGTGAAATTGTATGATATTGAAAATAAAGGTGTCAATATTGTTGTTGAATAAACCGGAAATGAGAATCTATTTACATCAAGTTTTCGAACATAATGAAGAAAGTGATTCATGGTATATTGATTCAAGATGTTCAACACATATGACATATCAATAGGAATTGTTTACTAGAATAAATGAAAATTATTCTAGTAAAGTAATATTTGGTGATTATGGTGCTTCAGAAGTTAAAGGGAAAGGTACAGTGGAAAACCTAGAATTGAATGGAAAGAAGAAGTTTATTGATGATACGATGTTGACACCAACATTGAAAAAGAACCTAATTTTTGTGGGACAAATGATGGAGAAAAAAAAAATCGGTGTTTGATAATAAAGAGTGTTTAATCATGGATAAGTTAAATAAAAATGCATTTGTAGCAAGAGGAGAAATGACTAAAGATGGGATTTTCAAGCTCACTTTTTCTTTAAGCAATTTACATAGCTTGAAGTCTATAGAAGAAATAGGTAGCATACTTTGGCATTTGAGAATCTAATTTCCATAACTTGTTGTTGTTAAGGAATAATAACATAGTGAATGAACTTCCTTATATTAAAGTTGATGATGATATTTGAGAAGGGTGGATATTTGGGAAGAAACATAGGTAAAGCTTCTCAAATAGAAATTGGAAGGCTAGAGAACATCTAGCATTGATACATTCAGACTTGTGTGGCCCCGTGGAGACTGTGTCTTTTGGAAAGGAACAATATTTTATTACCTTCATAAATGATTATTCCAGGGAAATATGGGTGTAATTTCTACATGAGAAGTCAAAAGTGTTAAAACAATTTGTTGAGTTCAAGTAAATGGTCAAAAAACAAAGTGGTTTGAAGTTCTCACCGTAAGATCAGATAATGGGGGTGAATAAAAGTCAAATGAATTTATGAATTATTATACAAGGAATGGAATAAATCGAGAGTTTACCAATTCTTACTCTCCTAAAAAAAATGGTTGAAAATGGGTGTACTTTTTGTATGAGAAGTCATAAGTGTTAAAAAAAATTGTTGAGTTCAAGGAAATGGCTGAAAATAAAATTGGTTTGAAATTCTCACCCTAAGATTAGATAATGGAGGAAAATGAAATTCAAATAAATTTATGAATTATTGCAAGAGGAATGAAATAAAGAGACAGTTTACCAATTCATACGCTCATCAACATAATTGGGTAGCAGAAAGAAAAAATAGGACAATAGTTGAGATGAATTGGAGCATGCTAAAAACAAAGTCTCTTGGAAATGAATTTTGGGATGAAGATGTTCATATGATAGTCTACACTCTCAACGGATGTCCTATGAAATTTGTATTATATTTGAATCTAGAGGAAGTGTGGCCAGGGTACAAACCTAGTGTTTCATATATGAGAATATTGGATGCATTACATATGCTCATGTCCCTAAAGAAAAGAGAAGGAAGTTGGATGAAAAAAGAATTAAGTGTATTTTCGTTGCGTGTAGTACAAAAATAAGAAGTTACAGTTTGTTTGATCCCCAAGAAAAGAAGATTATAATAAACAAAGATGTTGTGTTTGACAAGCATGGAATTTATCAACCAAAACATGTACATATATAATTGAACAAGGATGAAGTAGTAATTGGTGATGGATCTAGTTCTAAGATATGAAGTTAAGAAAAATCCCAAGTGGCTAATAAAAGGTCATTTTGAAAGTAATGTGTTGGATATAAATTTTGAGAAAGAGTTACTAGATCAGAAAGTTGCATTGTGAATTTTTCTCTTATGGATAAAGTAATGAAGATGTATGAACTAGAATGTTATGCAGAAGAATAAAAAGGGAATGAATGGAATGAAGTGATGGAAACAAAGTTTAATTCCTTGGTGAAAAATGATACATGGGACTCAGTCATTTTACCTAAAGGAAATGATGTAATTGGGACTAAATGGGTGTGTAAGACTAAGTATAAATCAAATGGTATAATTGATAAACATAAATCTCATTTAGTTTCCAAAGGTTAGGCACAAAAGGAAGGCACTGATTATATAGAAACCTTAGCTCCAATGGAAAATTTGGACTCGATAAAGATGGTACTTGCATTGGTTTCATAGGATAAGTGGACAATATGTCAGAGATATGTTAAATCAACTTTCTTAAATGGCTATGTGGATGAATGAATTTATATAGAACAATCTTAAGTTTTTGAAATTCTAGGTAGAAAAGATCATGTTTATAGGGCACAAACCTAGTATTGCATATATGAGAATATTGGATGCATTACATATGCTCATGTCCCTAAAGAAAAGAGAAGGAAGTTGGATGAAAAAATAATTATGTGTATTTTCATTGCGTGTAGTACAAAAATAAAAAGTTACAGTTTGTTTGATCCTCAAGAAAAGAAGATTATAATAAACAAAGATGATGTGTTTGACAAGAATGGAATTTATCAACCAGAACATGTACATATAGAATTGAACAAGGATGAAGTAGTAATTGGTGATGGATCTAGTTCTAAGATATATGAAGTTAAGAAAAATCCTAAGTGGCTAATAAGAGGTCATTTTGAAAGTAATATGTTGGATATAAATTTTGAGAAAAGAGTTACTAGATCATAAAGTTGAATTGTGAATTTTTCTCTTATGGCTAAAGTAATGAAGATGTATGAACTAGAATGTTATGCAAAAGAATAAAAAGGGAATGAATGGAATGAAGTGATGGAAGCAAATTTTTATTCCTTGGTGAAAAATGATACATGGGACTTGGTCAGTTTACCTAAAGGAAATGATGTAATTGGGACTAAATGGGTGTGTAAGACAAAGTATAAATCAAATGGTATAATTGATAAACATAAATCTCATTTAGTTTCCAAAGGTTATGCACAAAAGGAAGGCACTGATTATATAGAAACCTTAGCTTCAATGGAAAAGTTGGACTCGATCAAGATGGTACTTGAATTGGTTTCATAGGATAAGTGGTCAATATGTCAGAGATATGTTAAATCAACTTTGTTAAATGGCTATGTGGATGAATGAATTTATATAGATAAACCTTAAGGTTTTGAAATTCTAGGTAAAGAAGATCATGTTTATAGGGTACAAACCTAGTGTTGCATATATGAGAATATTGGATGCATTACATATGCTCATGTCCCTAAAGAAAAGAGAAGGAAGTTGGATGAAAAAAGAATTAAGTGTATTTTTGTTTTGTGTAGTACAAAAATAAGAAGTTATAGTTTGTTTTATCCTCAAGAAAAGAATATTATAATAAACAAAGATGTTGTGTTTGACAAGCATGGAATTTATCGACCAGAACATGTACATATAGAATTGAACAAGGATGAAGTAGTAATTGGTGATGGATCTAGTTCTAAGATATATGAAGTTAAGAAAACCCCTAAGTGGCTAATAAGAGGTCATTTTGAAAGTAGTATGTTGGATATAAATTTTGAGAAAAGAGTTACTAGATCAGAAAGTTGCATTGTGAATTTTTCTCTTATGGATAAAGTAATGAATATGTATGAACTCGAATGTTATGCAGAAGCATAAAAAGGGAATGAATGGAATGAAGTGATGGAATCAAAGTTTAATTCCTTGGTGAAAAATGATACATGGGACTCAGTCAATTTACCTAAAGGAAATGATGTAATTGGGACTAAATGGGCGTGTAAGACTAAGTATAAATCAAATGGTATAATTGATAAACATAAATCTCATTTAGTTTCCAAAGGGTATGCACAAAAGGAAGGCACTGATTATATAGAAACCTTAGCTCCAATGGAAAATTTGGACTCAATCAAGATGGTACTTGCATTGGTTTCATAGGATAAGTGGACAATATGTCAGAGATATGCTAAATCAACTTTCTTAAATGGCTATGTGGATGGATGAATTTATATAGAGAAACCTTAAGGTTTCGAAATTCCAGGTAAAGAAGATCATGTTTATAGGTTAAAAAATTATTTCTATGGTCTCAAACAAGCACCAAGAGCATGGTATTCAAGAATTAATCAGTATTTTCAAGATCATGGTCTAGTTAAGAGTTCATCTGAATGCAACATCTATATTCTTCAATCTAGACAAGATATTCTTACTATTGCATTATATGTTTATGATTTGATCTATACAAGGAATAATATTGATTTGTTTTAGAAACTTAAGTCACATATGATTTTTGAATTTATGATGATAGATCTTGGTGAGTTGCATAATTTCTTGGGCATTGAAGTATGGAAAAAGGAAGACAACATTTTCATGTCACAAACCAAGTATACTTGGGATATTTCAAAGAAGTTTGACATGATGAGTTGTAAACCAGCCACAACTCCTTTGGAAGTCGGGTTGAAGTTATATGGATATGATGACTCCAATCAAATTGATGTTACTCTATATCATTAATTGGTTGGAATTTTGATCTACTTAACTACAACACGACCAGATATATATTTTGCAATCAACATGGTATCGATATTTATGTCAGATCCCTAGGAAATACACTAGAAAGTAGCTAAAAGAACTATGAGGTATCTTCAAGGTACAATTACGTATGGTTTGGTATATAGATCTACAAAGGAATTCAAATTTAGCGGCTATACAAATCCATATTGGGAAAGATGAATGGATGACAGAAAGTCAACTTCAAGGTATACATTCAACATGGGTTCAACAATAGTTGCTTGGAATTTAAAAAATCAACCTTTAGTTTCTCTCTCCGCAACAAAATCAAGGTACAAAGAAACAACAACAAAACAACTTGTTATGCAGTGTGGTTAAGATTAATTTGGAGGATCTACATGAGTCATAGGAACAACCTACACAGTTGATTTATGATAATCAAAGTGCTATTTTTATTCTAAGAATCCATTTTTTCATAAGAAGACCAAGCACATTGATATACAATATCATTTTGTTCAAGATTTGGTTCAACTAGGTGTGATCAAGATTATGTATTGCACTACAAAAGTGTAGGTTGCATATATTTTCACGAAATCTCTCCCAAATAAAAACTTTTACAAATTCAGAGAAGATCTTGGAATATTTCCAACTGATCATTATGGGGGATAAATTTTGGGTTAATGACTCATTTGAATTGTTCTAGATATATTTGTTGTTAATGTTGTTATATCTCGAAGGTTTATTTTGAGGATGAGATAATATTAGTTGAGTCATTTGTGGAGATATTGTTGAGTGATTTGTGGAGCTAATCATTTCATGTGATATATCTTAAACATGTATAAATGTTTTTCTTAATAATGAAATTTTTTGAACTAGTGTACGTGGTTGTTGAATCTGTGTTGCTCCATTAATGTTGGTTATTGTTTTTCTTCGGTTCATGTCTACATTTTTAAGAGGATATTTCCATAAAAGTTGGTGAATTCATTGATTGGGTAGAAACATATATCTAAGTCTCCATATATGTATTTTTTTTTTGTGTATATATGTATGTATTGATATATGTGTGCATACATACACACTAAACATTGTTTAAATTTGAATTTTTTTTTACACATGTATCTTGAAGTTTCTTTGAAAAAAATTATGTTTTTTACATGTTGTAAATTTCGTTTTTTATTACTCTAGGTTGTCAAACCCCGAGGTGCCATGTGTGGATCATACTAGTTCGATCCCAAACCCACCCATCAAACCAACCAATATGAAAATAGAGTTAAAGATTCAATTTATATATATAGTTTGTTACTTGAACTTGCAAACTACGAGGCCACTTACATTTTACAGCATGGATCCCCTTACATTTTAATGAAATTTTAAGCTAGAGATATAGATCATGAGATCAACAAGGAGGTAATAAGTACACAATATCCATAGACGACATAGCTATCATTATTTAAAGTGTAATGTTTGAAACTCCACACTTTAAAGAATATTTTTTGAGTTAAGAAACTTTTTCACAAATTTATATTAACTTTCATTATCACTCTTTCAAACCATATAAGTTCATGACTTGGTGGAAACTAAGGCCAAAGGTGATGGTGATGTTGATGTTTAGTTTTGATTGTCATCTAGTGGATTTTATTTTTTATTTTTGAGACCATTAATTGTTTAAACCCATAGAATATAAATTTTGAACTATTTTTTATATCTAATGTACAATGAACTTGATTGCTTTCTAGTTATTCTTACATGAATAGTTGAAATTTGATTTGTGTAGATGTATACATGATGTAAATGGTTGAAATTAGCAGTTTCTTTCTCTTTCATTGACATACATGTAATAAATATGTAGATTATTTTTGTACCTATATATATATATATATATATATATTGAATTTGATGATTTTCTATTTATGCCTATATGAGTAGTTGAAATTTGATTTATGTAGATGTATACACATTGTAAGTGGTTGAAATTAGTGGTTTCCTTTTTTTTCTTTACATACATGTGATAAATGTGTACATTATTTTTGTATTTAAACAACTATTTCTCTTTCTCTCTCACACACACAACATGTAATTTAATGTACATCTCATATCCCAAGTAATAGTTAAATTAGAGATCGTGATGCAAAATAATCTTTGCATAAACCAAAAACATTTCAATTTCAAGTTAGTAAATTGTGGGGTGAAATAAGTGTTGCAACTCTCATTGTTATAACACTAGTGTTGAAAGTGCAGCAACACCAGTGTTTTTACTCACATTGTTGTGACACTAGTGTTATAACTCGTTTTAGCACCAGAAGTCACCACTGGATTGCGGTAGAGGTAAGCCCAGTACCCATCAGTTTGTATGTCACAGTGAATAAATTTAAGGGTGGTCTAATGGACACAGTCTCAAGATTATATTGCTTTAACTCAGAAAAATGGGTTGGCATACATAGACAAGTGAGGTCTTAGTCTAACTTCAGTCAATGATTTGTTGCATAGTGGTGAGTAGGGGGAAGAACCTAAAGAATACGAAGTGGTATGTTGTGGATGTCTGGTCTTTCGGAAGCCAAAGGAGAAGAGAAATCGAAAGACAAGATCTTCTTGTCTCAGAGCTACAGGGAACTAAATGAAATTATCATGAGCTGAAATCAATCATACATCACAATTCAATGGTAATCGCCCTACTAGATCATCCATGCCTAGGTCATTCAGTGTTGGAAGGAAAGCAACATAGGGAACATATTAAAACCAACAACGATGTCACTGTGATCAAACATACATCACACAAACACAACTATCCTCGACTGGATCTTCCATGCCCAAGTGTTCTAATACAACCGTTACAAAGAGATAAAAAGGAAACTGAATTTCAATAAACAAGAAGTCTCAAATACATAACATAACCAGAGAGCCAGAGGCTTTTACTAAATCTTTACAATCAAGAGCTCTGCTCAACCATCGACACTTACAAAATATAAAATATGAGTATATATACTTAGAACTGCTAATATCCCCTAGGGACATAATTGGACCCCTGCATTCAAATCTTTGTGTTTCTTCTCCTTATGTGAGACTGCACAGGCTTTCCTTTGTCAGATGCAAATCTAAGACATTATGGGTTTTGCAGGAAAATTTCATGACAGGGTGACCTTGGGCTAATAGCCCACCTCCACGACCGGTGCTTCCATGCTTCCTATTTACGGTTGAAATGAGGTTTCAAACACCTTCTTTGGCTTCATTAACTACCCTTATTGGGATCGAGACGACCCCAGATGTCCATGAATGCTCTTAGGCAGTGCTCATGACTTGTTGAATTAAACTTGGCACCTTGAAACCATGTTGCCTTCCTCTGTTGTTAATACAAATGCTCTTGACCCCTTTGGCATGGCTCTTTTCAACCACCCCATGTGACTGCGGGCCGTGACCTCATGCTTGTCCCACATGATGTTTCAGGGTTTCTCATTTCGGGAGTTTTCACCCCACCTTGGCTTCAATATCATGATGCTCAAAATCGTGAAACGGTTGTTGAGATCAACAACCAGACTTGCTTCAAAATGGATGGCCATGACCGTTCCCTTGACAATACGAAATATCGACTATGCGACGAGCGCTAGCCCCTTTTCCTAGACCTACTTCCTTTGTGACCAGGCATTAGGACCATCGGCCCAATTTCTAGGAGCTTTCACGGTTTCGTGTTTCAGGAGAAAGAGATGTTGCTACTGGGAAAGCTCCGATTCGCGAAATCACGAAATTGAGATTTCACATTTCGGGGCTTCGGTCTATGGGTGCGCTTATCGACGAGAACCCGAACTCCTGATTTCTGAAATCACCGAAGTCAAATCAACGACCCTTTGCTTCTAAAAAATGGATGACTTATATCTTCCCCTTCATGAATTGGGATTTCACGATCCTTGATGCATAATCTCTCGACATTTGAAATCTCGATTCCTGTTCTCTCTTGATTCCATATAAGACCACTCTCAGTGTTGCAGCCTGCAATAATGAAGACTTGGATGACACGGCTAGGACTTGGGAAAAAACAAAGACTCAGTAATAGAGGCAAAAAGAGAAGTAATTGACCATAGGGGGAATAGAAAAGCTTGGGGCCGATATATCTCAAGCAAATTTTGACAAGGAAAACTAGTCGACCAAAGGATGAAAGAAAAAAACAAAGAAAAATATATGCCGGGAGGAGAAATCTATGATCGGGTCTGCACAAAAGGGGGGAAAAGACAAGAAAAATCACAGACATAGGCCAAAATCACCATCCACAAGAACATGACAAGCTTAATCGCTAACATTTGGCTCCACGGGGGATGGCATGCTCCCTGCGAGCTGCCAAGAACGCGCAACTCCAATGCCTTTCTTTGGGTTATGGAGTCTCCTATTTAAAACAATAATAAACATAAAACAAGAACGATATTTACAATTGTGGGATGTTGACTACGACTTTTAAACAAAAAACCTTTTCAAGAAGTGCCCATTTACAAGGCCAGCAAAAAATTCACCACCCTTCAGATTCTGCAACCTATAAGTATTATTGGGAAATGTCTTACAAATTTTGAAGGGTCCAATCCAAAGGGCCTCAAATTTACCATGATTTCCCTTCTCTTGTCTAGGTGCATCCCATTTGAGCACTAGCTCTCCTAGCCGAAAATCCTCTTTTATTCTCTCCCTGTCAAAGGCCTGCTTGATTTTCTGTTGACGGTCATGTGCTCTATCCATCACTTGCTCTCTAGTCTGTTGTACTTCTACAAACTGATGAATCCTCCTGATCATATCATCGGGCTCTTCCAAGCAGTCTTGGAATAACTTTTCTACTGGCAAGATGAGCTAAGAGGGAAAAATTGCTTCAGTCCCATATACAAGATGGAAAGGAGAGATGCCCAGGGACCATTTAGCTGTCACTCTATCAGCCCACAAAGAAAATTTGATCTTTGAATCCCATGCTTTCCTGTTGTCCTCTAATAGTCTTTTGATTATTTTGATGAGGCTTTTGTTAAAGGACTCTACTAATCCATTTCCTTGCGGATAGTAGGGGGTAGAGTGGATCAACGCAATTCTAAACTGCTCACATAATCGGATCAATGGTTCATCTTTGAGAGATGTAGTGTTATCGGTGACAATTCTGCTTGGACAACCAAACCTTGCTATGATATCCTCCAGGAAGCTGATGATTACCTTGTGGGACGTGTTCCTTATGGGGATAGCTTCTATCCACTTGGTAAAATAATATGTGGTCGTTAGGATCCATCTATGTTGACCACTAGATGAAGGATGAATCTCCCCAATGAAGTCTAGGCCCCACTATTGGAAGGGCCCTAAAGAAATCACAGGTTTCAATGGCAGGGGCTTTAGCTACTGCTTTCCTGAGAATTTCTGACATTTAGCACATGCTCTGACTTTTGTGCAAACATCAGTGAGCAGAGTGGGCCAGAAATAACCAGCCCTAAGAATATTATGAGCCATCATTTTCCAGAAGTGATTCCCCCCACATGAACTATCGTGAAAGTTTGACATAATCCTTTGTTCTTCGTGTGGGTCTAAACATCTCAGAAGTACCCCCAAGGGGTATTTCCAATATAATTTTTTACCAACAAGGCAATATTTAGTGGCTTTGAGCTTTAAATATCTTGCCTTGTTCCTTTGCATGCCATCAGGGGGGCCGAAACTCTTGTAGAAAATATATGACATCCTTGTACCAAGGGCATCCTGCTAATGGGGGTTCTGCCTGAGCATTTGTATCATATGGTTTAGCCTACTAATTTTCTGAGCATTCGTTGATGAAGCTTACCCCCAAAGATTTTCAATTAGATTCAGCCAATAGTCTAGCTAAAACTTGACCTTTAATAAATTTGATGGGCTTTATCTCCAGGTCAAATTTGAGAATTTTGGCAATCCATCGGCTCCTCCTTCCATCTATGTCCGGTTGAATGAGAATTTCCTTCACGACAGTTGAAGGGACATATGCAGTGATTTTTGACTACATGACATAGACTATGGAAGCCTTGAGAGATTTAACCAAAGCATAGGCCTTATTTTCCATCATGTCATATTTTACCTCAGCATCTCTCAATGCCCAACTGAAAAAGGAGATGGGTTGCTCCAACCCTTCAACATTCCTCTGTAACAGAACAACCGCTACAGTGTCAAATGAAGAAAATGAGAAAATAAATAAATCCTTTGAGTAATCGGGACTGATAAGCACAAGTGCCTCAGTCAAGGCCTTCTTTATCAGATCAAAGGAATTTTGAGACTCAATAGTCCATTTAACTTCATTTCCCTTCTTCAACATGGTTGTTATAATATTTGCCATCTCAGCAAAATTGGAAACAAACCTCCTCATAAAATCATTTTTTCCCAGGAAAGATTAGACTTTTTTCTTAGATCTTGGGAGTGACAAGGTTTGAATTTATTCAACTCACCTGGGATCAATCTTGACTCCTTTGACTGATATTATGTGGCCCAACAACTTTCCCTCCTTCATGGAAAACATAGATTTTTGGGGATTTAAGGAGAGACCAAACTTTCTGCATTTCAGGAACACCCTTCTCAAATGCTCACAGTGCTCTCTACCAGACCTAGAGAAAATTGTAATTTCATCTAGATAGATGACCATGAACTTGTCCCTTTCTCCAATGAAATATATATCCATGGCTCACTGAAAGGTCACCCCTGCGTTCATCAATCCAAAGGGAATTTTGGCATACATGAACGTACCCCAAGGAGTGGTGAAGGCCGTTTTTTCTCTGTCCTCAGCCAGGACCGAGATATGATTGTAGCCCAAAAATCCATCAATCATGGATATCGTTGATGCGCCAATTACCCTTTGTAATATGTGTTTCATCTTCGACAAGGGGTAGTTGTCTTTCTTTGAGCCCCTGTTCAGGTTTCTGAAATCGACACAAAGTCTGATTTCCCCACTCTTCTTCCTTACCGGGACCAGGTTGGCCACCCACTCTGAATATCTCAAGGGTACAATGATTTGGGCATCCAGTAGCTTCTTTACCTCTCTTTCCATAATAGGCAACAACATAGGGTTTATCTATCTTAATTTATACCTAAATGGTTTGGCCTCCTCTTTCAGTGAAATCTTATGTTCAATGACAGTTGTGTCATATGTTATGAGGTCTTCATAGGTCCAAGAAAATATATCAGAAAAATCCTTTAATAACTCAGCATACTCAGCCCTCTTCTTTCCTATCAAGCTACTTGACAATTTGACAAACTTTGGCTCCTTCTCTGTGCCAATGTTGCACTCTGTTGCATCAACATCATCATTTGAGATTTTACCCTTCGCTGCCACATCATTTTTGTCAAATAATCTTTCCAAAGGAACCATTCCTTTTGGAATGTGATTGTTGGGCAATTGAACAATATGATGGTCTTAAATTTTGTTCAAAAACGCACCAGTATGAGGATTTATTTCAGGATCAGGATCTTGATCAATATGTAATGATGAAAACTCATCAACAGTCTCCAAGAATGTTTTGATTTCAAGATCATGTTCAAACACTTTCCAATGCTTGAGATTGTTAGGTACAGAGGGTCTATATCTCACTTCTACATCGTACCTGAGTTTAGGTGGAAGAGGAAATCTAAATTTTCTTTCTGAAATAACCACAGTGTTTTCTCCTCTTGGAATAAATGATATGTTGAAATCTAGGAAAAAAATGTCAATGAGGTCCCATACTTCATTTATGTAACTCCTAAGCTGAGGGTGTTTGGCCTAATAAATGTTTATGATCTGATGGATAATCACTTTAGCATCTCCAAACACAGATATATCTTCAATCCCCATTTCCTCTGCAGCCCTTAAGCCCAAAACAAGAGCTTCATACTCTGCCACATTATTGGTAGCTTCAAATTCTAATTTGTACGACAGAGATGTGGTTTCCTGAGCAGAGGAAACAAAAACTACCCCATCACCAACACCTTCTTTAGAAGAAGCTACATCAAAGAACATTTTCCAAATAGAGGTAATTGGATGAGAATCTTCACAGAGAGCAACATGATTTCTTATTTCAAGAGGGGGCTCAGGAGCGTCAGTGAGCTGCAACAGACTAGAACCCAAATCAGTATCAAAGGAAAATATAGGATGATTGGTAGGATCGGCTTCATCACTGATAATGTAGGCCAATTGAGATTCTTTGTACAGTCTCCTATGCTACCCTCCAAATACTGGAATGGTAGCATATGTGAGGTCCATCTGCAAGGTTCCCCCAAGTATTTTTATATAATATCTTGACAACAACATGTCAAACTTGGGAGGAACATCATCCATCATGATATCCATGACCACGCTTTTCATGGGCAACTGAAACAAGGTTACCACTAGATATTTGATGACCCCGAGACAGTGCACTCTCCTCAAGTCAAAAGAATACAAATCATGATAATCCTTTGTGAATTCCAGTCCTAATTCTTCCATGACAGTTTTGGGCATAAGATTATGGGAATCCTCTGAATCCATCAAATAGTTGTGAAACACCTTGTCATGTATGTTCAGGGATGTGTATAAGGGAGGGGATGAATCATCTCTATATTCTACCATAGGACCCAATATGACTGCAAGATTTTTGTCTTGGAGGTTTACTGAGTCTATGGAATGACAGGGTGGTTCAGGTTGCAACATCTTAGAGAGGGACCTTTTGAAGTCTTTGTGCTTGAATAGATTTTCCAGGGGGACAGGGATTCTGATCTTCTGAATTTCATGCTCAAAGCTAAAAGAGGAAGGGGGTTTTAGAATTTATCTCACCTCTGGGACAGGGTCTTTGGCTATTGGCGAGGGATTCTGATCTTTCTTTTCCTTAATGGTATTCACTACATGCTTAGTAGGCTTCTCTTCTCTAGGAGGCTAAGAAGGGATGTCAGGCTCTTCTATTTTACTCTTGGACCAGAGGTTGTATTTGTTGGGACTGGTATTGGCATTTTCTCCCTTGCTTAGCTCATTTATTTGACTATTTAGGATGGATTCCTCGTATGCGGATTGAGTCAAATGGGGAAATGGGGAGGTGTCTCCAATCCAGTGAATTTCAGGGTCAAGCTCCTTTTCTTCCCTTCCTCATCAATAACAAGGTTATTTTGAAGGGGAGTCTGGATTTTCTGATCGCTTCTATCTATGTCCCTCTACTGCCTTGGCATAATATGAGGAGCATTGGTATTCGACCTCCTAAAGATGCCTCTGTTATCAGTATTTGGGATATTCTTATAACTTTGATTCCCTTCGAATTTCACCTTCTCCATTTCTACAGACAAGGAATTCACCATCTTGGTTAATTCATCTACTTGAGGGTAGGATGCAGAAGAACCAGACATTGAGGCCTCAGATATTCCTCTTCCTTTGTCTCTGGCAGATTTGCTCCTAAGTCTTTCAACTGCCAATACATTGGATTCTACTTCCAAGGCTGCATCTTGCATATGAGACAGGGAAGTAGCTCTTCTTTCCTTGAGCAGGAGGAAAAAATTGGGGTCAAAAGCACTAGCATAAGTGATTTTGGCAAAGGATTTTGTAGGCTTTATCGTAGCAGGGATCTTATTGTACATGTTGTTGAATATTTTGGAGAAATTAGAAACAAATTCTCCCTCTTTTCTCTTCAGGGACCCAAACTATGTGATATAATACATAAAGTCCTTTTTATCCCCCCATTGTCTCAAGAAGGCATCATCTAGAGCCTCGATACCAACAATAGATCCAGGGGTTAATCCCCTAAACCACTTCCTAACCTCACCATCAAGGCTCTGGACAAAGACTCTCATCCAAATGTCTTCATTTCCAATATTTAGATTGTATGCATAACTGTAGAAGGCAGCAAGGTGCTCTTCAACAATTATGTCCTCCTCTCTAGTGAACTTAGGCATATATTTTAGGTAATATCCAGTAGGGAGGGCATTCATTGGTTGAGGTAGGACTAGAGGGGCATATCTTGTAGCCACTATGGCATTCATTATGTTTCCAGGGGGATTAGCACCTGCCATAGGGATATGAGGTGGAGGAGAATTAGGAGGAGAAGGGGTTCGAACTGGGGAGACTGGGACTGGGCCTCTGGGAGGAAAGGGAAGTAGCAGAGGATTCGGAGAAAAGGCCAAAGGGACTGAAGGAAAAGAGGTTTCTCTGCCTATAGCAGCAACAACAGGATGAGGAGTGGTAAAGCTCGGGGTGAGAAAATCTTCAGACACGCTGGGTCTAAACAACAGTACAATTTTAGGAGAGAGAGGTGTGACAAGGTTTCTCCCTCCAATCCCAGACCAGGAGGGGAAAACTCAACAGGAATACTCCCAAAATTTAAAGTTTGGGAAACTCCAACGGAAGGTATAACAAGGGAATGATAAGCAGAAATTGGAGTTTCTAAAGAAGGACAGTAGAAATTATCAGAAATACCTAGTTCAACAGTAGAAGTACCTTCTCAGAGGGCCTTTCCCTTTCTAACAATTTTCTCTGGGACAGCTTCAGGTGTTTCTAAAGGCAGTTGTGGAGTAGACCTCATGTGTCTGCTTCTAGAAGCCACAACTGAAACAATGGAGTCATTGGTGGATCTACCTCAATGGATTCACCACAGTGGATTCTCTAGGTGCATAGTTGAAATCTTTAATGTACTAAGTTCTGATGCACCTTCAGAACTAGTAAGCTTTGTCGTTCAATCCCAGGGAAAATATTCAATTTCATCCCCGACAGTGATGCCAAAAATGTTATCACCAGAAGTCACCTCTAGATTGTGGCAGAGGTAAGCCCAGTACCCATCAGTTTGTATGTCACAATGAATAAATTTAAGGGTGGTCTAATGGACACAGTCTCAAGATTATATTGCTTTAACTCAGAAAACTGGGTTGGCATACATAGACAAGTGATGTCTTAGTATAAATTCATTCAGTGATTTGTTGCATAGTGGTGAGTAGGGGGAAGAACCTAATGAAGATGAAGTGGTCTATTGTGGACGTCTGGCCTTTTGAAAGCTAAAGGAGAAGAGAACTTGAAAGACAAGATCTTCTTGGCTCAGAGCTACAGGGAACTAATTGAAATTATCATGAACTGAAATCAATCATACATCAAAATTCAATGGTAATCTCTCGACTGGATCGTCCATGCCTGGGTCATTCAGTGTTGGAAGGAAAGCAACACAGGGAACTGATTAAAATTGACAGCGGTGTCACTGTGATCAAACATACATCACACAAACACAACTATCCTCGACTGTATCTTCCATGCTCGAGTGTTCTAATACAACCATTACAAAGAGATGAAAAGGAAACTAAATTTCATTAGACAAGAAGTCTCAAATACATAACATAACCAGAGAACCAGGGGCTTTTACTAAATCTTTACAATTGGGAGCTCTGCTCAACCATCGACACTTACAAAATATAAAACATGAGTATATATACTCAGAACTGCTAACATCCCCCAGGGATGCAATTGGAACCCTACATTCAAAGCTTTGCGTTTCTTCTCCTTTTGTCAGACTACACAGGATTTCCTTTGTCAAACGCAAATCTAAGACAGTATGGGTTTTGCAGGAAAATTTCATGACAGGGTGACCTTGGGATGACAGCCCGCCTCCAAGATCGGTGCTTCCATGCTTCCTATTTATTTTATGGTTGAAACGAGGTTTCAACCACCTTCTTCAGCTTCATTAACTGCCCTTATTGGGATCATGATGAGCCCATACATCCATGAATGCTCTTAGGCGGCGCTCCTAACTTGTTGAGTTAAACTTGGCACCTTGAAACCATGTTGCCTTCCTCTATTGTTAAAACAAACGCTCTCGACCCCTTTGGCATGGATATTTTCAACCGCCCCATGTGACTGCAGGCCGTGACCGCACGCTTGTGCCGCATGATGTTTTGGGGTTTCTCATTTCGGGAGTTTTCACCCCATCTTGGATTCAATATTGCGATGCCCGAAATCGCAAAGCAGTCACTAAGATCGGCGGTCAGACTCGCTTCAAAATGGACAGTCACGATTGTTCCCTTGATAATACGAAATGTCGACTATGCAACAAGTGCTAGCCCCTTTTCCTAGACCTGCTTCCTTTGTGATTGGGCGCTAGGACCGTGGGCCCAATTTCTGAGAGATTTCGTGATTTCACGTTTCGGGAGAAAGAGATGTTGCTTTTGGGAAACCTCTGATTCGTGAAATCACGAAATTGCAATTTCATATTTTGGGGCTTCAGGCTATGGGTGCACTTGTCGACGAGAACCCCAAACTCTCAATTCTTGATATCGCCGAAGTCAAATCAATGAACCTCTGCTTCTCGAAAAGGGATGGCCTAGATATTCCCCTTCGCGAATCGGGATTTTGCAATCCTTGATGCATAATCTCTCAACATTTGAAATACCGATCCCCACGCTCGCTTGATTCCATATAAGACCGCTCTCAGTGTTGTGGCCTGCAATAATGAAGACTTGGATGACACGGCTAGGAATTGGGAAAAAAAAAGACTTGGTAATAGAGAAAAAAAGAGAAGTAATTAGTGATAGGGGGAACAAAAAAGCTTGGGGCCGATATCTCTCAGGCAAATTTTGACAAGGAAAACCAGTCGAACAAAGGATGAAAGAAAACAACAAAGGAAAATATACATTAGGAGGAGAAATATATGATCGGGTCTGCACAAAAGGGGGGAAAAGACAGGCAAAATCACAGACCTAGGCCAAAATCACCATCCACCAAAACATTACAAGCTTAATTTCTAATAACTCGTATTGTTTCAAAACCAGTTTTACAACTCATGTTGTTGTGACACCAATGTTGTAACTCATGTTGTTGGGACACTTATGTTGTAACTCACTGTAATACACCTAACCCCCTAGGTACCTTTTTAAGGGATGGGGTATTAATTTTTTTTCCTTTCATGAACCTCCTTGAATCCATTTAATAGGGACACCATCATCTTCTTCTTTCCAATATCTTTCCAACGACTATAATTTTTCTCAAAACAAAGATCTAGATCAAAAGTTATGGCCAAATGCCTCCATACTTCCACGTGGAATCTACGTGGCTCCACGTCATTGTTCCCATAGGACATGGCACTGATGTGTCAGAACACATCATCCTATAACACATGTGTGGCTGCTATCATGGATGTTGGTGTGGCACCTTCCACGAAATTCATCGACATAGACCCTTTTCCATGCTCAATATTGAACTCAACATCCTCTCAAGATCCAATCTCACCTACCGATGGCACTTTCCCACCAGTCATCGGGACTGTGGGACCTCAAAACCTCGAATCCATGGATCTTGGGAACTCAGAAATTTCTCTAATTTAAAATCCCCAAAACTCTTGATCGAGTATGATCTCGCGCCTCTAACACGCGATGCTACCAAAACCTGCCACCTAGGAAGATAGATTACCACTATCTTCATCCTGGCATGACACGTGGTTACCATCACCTTCTGATACATGGCAATCATTTTTCCCATAGAAATCTATCTAAAAATACTAAAACCACTTGACACGTGGCACGCTCACCATGTGACACGTGGACCTCCCACATGGGATGACATGGAATAAATTTCCTTGTAGTTCCCAAGGTTCGCTCAATAGGGCATTGACACTTGTTCTCTTCCCATTTGTTGAATGACATCATCTAACATCATATAGGATCTACTGAGCATCGACTATTGACCCCTTTCGTAAGGCCTATTTTCCCTAAACCTCTCGGTGGTCTATGATTCAGGATACAATTGGCATCTTGGGGAATGTGGTTGTATTGGTCATGCCACCTGACATGACACGTGGTACTCATACCACTCGACATGTGGCACTCATTTCCCACCTGGATCTTTGATCCAGATTATTTTCGGAACGAAATGAAAGCAGAGATATTACAATGAAATACACATAAAAAATTCCAGAAACATAGAAACACAACAATACATGATTTCTATCAATGAAAGAAATGTACAGAGACTGTAAAAATATAGAGTGCAATACTCGCTAGAATGGTGGTAACTTTATCCCTGAGAAGAGATGTGATGGCTATGCTCATTCGCAAGAATATGATTACAATGAGGCTCTCAAGGCCTTTTTATGATCAACATGAATTCCAAAACCATAGACATCCAAAAACCTAACCCTACGAGATGAAGTGCCAAAAGTCATGTGGGCCCCGTTGGGGTAAGTTAGTACATTAACTTCCCAAGGTCGTAAATTTTGCATACGATCTCCGTTTTAGGCATGTGATAGCCCATTGGAAAGGTATTTTTGAAAAATATGCATTATGTTGTCAAACGTTGACTATGTCTATAGTTTGACTGTGGAAAGCCAAGAAAACACTGTTTAGAGCCCCAAAACGGCCCTGGAAGTACAAAAAGATGTACTAACATGAAAAATTACAAAATACTATAGTTTGAATAGGTGGGCGGCCACCAATATCCACTTGGATGCTTTGTAGGGATTTAGGACAGCCGTGTAAGTGCAGAACCCACAATTACAAAGAAATTTCCTAATTATAGAGAAACATGTTGAACTGACAACTATTGATATGAGCCAATTGGAATTCGGAAAAAGTGGGTGGCCACCAATATCGACCTGGATCAATCCTCCCCCTTAGGAAGCAATGATATCCATTGCATTGAGTGCCCAGGGAAGAGGGGAAATCATTTTCTGAATCTAAATCTTGGTGAGTTGCGTGCCTTGTTGGAGAAGTTGTGCTTCTTGTTCTGTGGAAGGCTGTCACAAACCTGTTGCTAGCAGGGTTGAATCTGTTCCACCAACCTGTTGTCTTTGGGTTTGACGGGGCATTTTGTAGCAACCATTGTAGGTGAAGAAACAATATCTACTTTCTCTTTTGCAATATGCTTCTACTAGATAGAAGGTGTTGAGGATACAGTGGTTGTAATGGCCTTATGTGCATCCTTTGAATATACTGTGAAGAGGATGGATTTTGCAATATGAGAGGTTACCTTGTGACACTGTTTTGGTGGAATAGTAGTCAGAACTACCTAAAATATCCTATATAGCTGACCCCCCAGACTAATAATGACACTACGGGGTCAAGACTCATAAACAACATGAAATTTCCACATATATGGTTGACCAAAAGCAACATCAAATACATCAAGAGGGGAAACATCACACACTACCTCATCCTTGAAGTTATGGATGCCATAGAACATGCGACATTGTTGGCTGACACGGAGATCCTGTCCCTGGTGAAGCCACCTTATGTTGTATGGCTGTGGGTGTGGTGTTGTCGACAAACCCAATTGTTTGATAACCTCATCTAAGATGAGGTTATTCTAGCTGCCGCTATCAAAAATGAAATGCAATGGGGTCCCCTTCACCCACATCTGTGAATGGAGGAGGCACTCCTTCTCTTCGTGATCTATTGGTTTTTCTGGTTGAATTATTGCGGTCGCGACAATAGCAGTGGGGTCTGCGTTGATGATATGTCTGTTTTCAATATTTTTTGGATTAGATTTTGAATCAGAGTTCAACTCCTTGTATTTGACCTCATCCACCAATGATTGTTTTGAGTGATATTCATCCATGTTGTGCAAAGGGATTTTGTGGAAGTCGCACCACTTCCCAGTGTCATTCTTCATATTTCCTTTACACTTCTTTTCAAGTGTCTTAGACTGGTTATCAGGAGGCTATTGGTTAGGGATGTATTTACCATAATTTGGTTGTTGCGGATTTGCACACTCGAAATACCATTTTTTCTGGTGCCTAAATTTCTACTCGATTTTGACATCATATCGATAGGAAGCTCCCAATGATGAGATGTTTAGGAAATCCATTTTGGTTCGGATGTACCTATGTAGATCCCCATGGTATTTCAAAACCAAATGTCGCTCAGAGTCTTTGATACCTAGATTGGTGTGCAAGGTATGGAAATTATTTGTGAACTATGACACTATTTGGCTCTTCTCTTGCCGCAGTGCGGTCCATCTCATGTATTGGTCTTCATATTTATCAACATGGTATTATTTTTCCTTGATCGCATCCCCAAAAAATTCCCAAGTGGGCGCGGCCCCATATATTCCATATTCCTCTGTGGAAATTTTCTCCCAATAAGTTTCCCACCAATGCTTGACATGGGGGAGGGCCTTGAGGAGTGCAAAGGTGATCTTTCCCCTATCAGAAAAATTGTGAACAGAGAAATAACCTTCTAGTAGAATCAAGCATTTTTGTAACGCATCTCAATCTATCTGACCTTCAAATATGGGAATATAAAAATTAACTTGTACCTTGAAGGGAGAGGTTCCTCCAAAGTGTCCGCTTGATGAAGATGCACCTATTGTTATCGGTAGGAATTGAAGGATGTGGGAAAAATTCTCCATCATTTTGTCCCTCTATCACGTGAGAGGTTGCTCAAGAAACAGGTTAATAGAATATTTTGCTCCACCATTTTTATTTTCTTACTCCATAGAGGGTATCTTCGGCATGTGAGAGCTATTTTCCTCAAGAGATACAAGCTCAAGACCCAACTTTCTATACTCGGACCTCATCAGGGACATGCACTGAAAAACGATCAATAACAACCTGCTCTGATATCACTGAACTAGATTATTTTCAGAATGAAATGAAAGAAGAGATATTAAAATGAAATATGCATAACAATTTCCAGAAACATAGAAATACAACAATACATGATTTCTATCAATGAAATAAATGTACAGAGAATGTAAAAATACAAAGTGCAATACTCGTTAGAGTGGTGGCATCTTTATCCCTGAGAAGAGATGTCACGACTACGCTCATTCACAAGAAGATGATTACAATGAGGCTGTGAAGGACGTTTTATGATAAACATGAATCCAAAACCCTAGACATCCAAAAACCTAACCCTAAGAGATGAAGTGGCAAAATTCACGTGGGCCCCATTGGGGTAAGTTAGTACATTAACTTCCTGGAGTCATAACTTTTGCATACGATCTTTGTTTTAGGCATGTGATAGCCCGTTGGAAATGTATTTTTGATAAATACGTATTATTTCGTCCAAATCTAAATCCATTTATAGTTTGACTATGGCAAGCCAAGAAAAAAAATTTAGAGCCCCAAAAAGGCCCTGGAAGTACAAAAAGATGTACTGACATGACAAATTCCAAAATAAGCCAGTTGGAATAGGTGAGAGGCCACCGATATCCACTTGGATGTTGTGTAGGGCTTCAGGAAATCCCTATAAGTGCAGAACCCACAATCAGAAAGAAATTTCCCCATTATAGAGAAACGTGTTGAACTCAAAGTTGTCTATATGAGCTAGTTGGAATTTGGAATAGGTGGGTGGCCACCAATATCCACCTGGATCAATATTCGTCCAAATGTGCCAAATTGATATGACATGTGGCACCAAAAATGTGTGACACATGGAACTGCAAGTGTGTGACACATGGCCCTCCCACATCATGACATGTGGGCCATTCATAGTGTGACACATCACTGTCGGGACTTTCCTGGCATTGTAGTGGCCTAAAGGATCAGACGGTGGAGATTAGCTCGTCAATCCACGGATTGAAAGTTCTAATCTCAGAGGATCTTGGACCTTAATGAGTTCTTATATGTTGGGAAGTATAATATGTATTGAGATTCCAAAGTTGAGATATGTCATGTTGACGTGATAGTCCTCTCACGAGACGACACATGGAGCACAAGTTTCCAACACACTCCAAGTTTCATGGTGATACACAACAAGAGTTGGGTTTAGTTAAAGGGGATCAACAATCCATATTGGATCTGTGATTCAGATCAACGGTGGGATCTATCCCTCATATGAAATATTAAGGATGACACGTGTCATGGCCAGGTAACCATGAACATCGATACCACAGCTCTTTACTAGTCTCCTGCAACTTGAAACTCCCCGGGGTCCATCATCTAGTGATTACAAGATCAATAATTACATTAATCCCTGGTATTATGAGATATTTAATTTCATTAATCTATAGGATTAGGACTCCTAAGCCTTACTAAGGGATTTCAATGGCTAAGATATCTCAACTTCAATATCCTACGACTCAGTATTTAGGGGGTAAATATGAGGCCTCCACACCTAGTTTGGCCCCGCACTTGCTCCATCAGCTAATCAAACACTGCCAAGTGTCAATCCCTTGACTTCATGTCCGTAAAGTCGGTGAAACACATCACATATGACATCTCTCTCTCTCTCTCTCTCTCTCTCTCTCTCTCTCTCTCTCTCGACTTAAAATTATTCCAGGTTTCAGTGATTCTCTATCCTAGGATAAAAAACTCCCTCTTGATATTTACTTATCAAATCAACAGTTGGAATTCAATCGTTCTATGATCTAATGACCCCCACTTTCAAGTTGATATACAAGGGATTGTGATGGGTAAACATCCCATATTTGGACAAATGATATCTACTCCAACTTGGAAATTAATGATTGATGAGACTCATCACTCATACTCAACATTTCACATTCATTTATTTACTTATGAATCTAGTTTCATTTCACAGGAAACCGATTACGACAATGGATATTTCCATGTGCATATATAACCCATGAAATCAAGTTCATTTTATTTATCTTAGAATCATTATAGGATTATCATATTCAATTTTTCAAGTCACGTTCCATACTCACTATCCTACAATCATCCAAAGAAAAGGATTTACCAATTAAACATGCATCAATATCGTAAATCATGCATTCACATTTATAACACAATTGCAAACATCCAACCATGCATTTGAATTCAATTACACAAACTCTGGAGATACTTACATGTTTACGCGTTGTAGCCAGCCAAATAACTGTGGGTTTTCTCCTTTCCACCGAACCATAGGCTCAGATGCATTCATTCTTAGCACTTTTTCCACCCCCATTCCAAGCCATGATACCACCAAGGAGTCTCTCTCAAATTCTCGGGGAGATTGACGGCTGAAGGTTACTCTCCTTCACACTACACTTCGTCAATATTTTCCCATACCCACCTAATTCATTGCCTCTGTGAGGTTTATTAGATGTTTTTCAAGCATCATGCTCACACCCTTTACATCTTAGGTTGGGATCCAAGATCTCACACCTATCCTTTTCTACATGTATTTTCCTCAGACCCAAAAAAATCATATCTCTTCTTCTCTCTCTTGCACACATACCCCTTTTTCCTTCTCTGCAAATCTTCTCCTCCAACCAAACAACTTTGATCTCTCTTCCTCTTTGCCCCTCATTTGTTTCTCTTGCATGCATATCTTGAGAAGGTTCTAGACCTATCCTTATGTTTCTTCTGTCAAAAGGAAACTTGTGGGTCTATCATGGGGACTCGTAGTGATATTTTTCGTTGTCCTCTAGCTGAGAACTTCCTGTCTCCTTTGGTAGCCCTCCATACTTCTATTCATTGAGGTGGTTGGTTGTTCAACTACCAACCTCCCTCATTAACCTTTTTTCCTTGAAATTGAGGCTAAGGGAAACAATCCAAATAAGGCATGATATCCTTTAGCTTAATAGGTCCTCCTCTCACTCCTCTACTAATATCATGGCTAGTACTTAAGGCTTCAAATGACAATTATTTTTTGGAATTTACAATTACACAATAATACATTTAAAATATTTGCATGCCATTGCATGGAAATAATTAACTATGATTAATTACAAGTTGGGGAAACATGGGTGTTACAATCCCCGCCCCCTTAAAGGAACATTGTCCTCAGTGTTCTTTCTCAGTACACCTGCCATGCCTTTGTCCTTCATCTAATTCAACAATGTCTTCCTTTTTATTCATATTTTGGTCCTATCCCAAACTTTGTCATTTTAGAACATGCCTACAAAATTTTCAATAGCAAGCATATTAATTACAATTTCATGCAAAATATTTTATTGTTGTTCAAACTCAAGAGGAAATATTCACAAATCAACACAATACTTATCTGTTCAATTCATGGATCTACATCCATATGGTTGTCACATTTGATCGAATCATTGTTTTTCCCCTTGAGATACCCATTGTATGCACAATCTCGATCAACACACTACAAGTGTCATCAAATTCTCCTCTTCCTTGCGGTCACTCATCCTCCAGGCCTAGGCTAAGGCATACCCTTCTCTATTATACAGTCCCTTGGTAAATCCATATTGACTTGCCAAGGATTTCTCACACAAGAATATTTTAAGAGACTTCATCGAGTCTTATAGCCGAAGTGTCCCTTTGAATTTATCTATCAAGGCGTCCCTCTAGCCCTTTTTATCTCAACATGATATTCCTTCATGGTTATCATGGCTTATCACAGGGTTCTCATGTCTCAATAGTATCATTTTTCCACACTTTCCAAGCCTAACAACCATCAGCTGTCCCTCTAGGACAGATCTGTTATCCCACCTATATCACATGCTTACAGTAACAGTGAGACACAACATTAATTTCAATCAAGTTTCTTTCAAATCTGTTACCCACAAATTTCTAATTTTCACATTCCCTTTTTTTATCTATTCCATACATGAACCAGATTGCAAAAGCCTGAGATTTTTTTCTCATGGAAGTTTGGCTATTTTATAATCAACATGCATTGGTCCTCCTTATGGACTTACAACACTTCCATATCCAAGACCCTTCTTCCTTCAATTTCAATTTCAATCAGCCAAAAAAATTCTTAGATATCATGCACATTATATTTTCATTGCACACTTGCAGTGATTTTCGAACAATTTCAAAATTGTGCATACTAACAATTAAATCACTTTCATATTATTCAATGATATAAAGTAAAAGGAAACATCATTCCTTACACATGCATCATCTCAACATTCCAACTTTTCCAAATTAAATTCATCATTAAGTAGATTTAATCAATGTGTCAATGCCCATGGCCACATTCACACACAATGCACCCTTGCATTGATTTTAGTTTACTACATTTTATGTTAGGAACTTTTCCATGGTCTCTTGGGTCTCATCCAACCTCTAACCACATGGATTCTCTATCCACATTAATTATTACAAAAAAACTACATTTTTCTTCTTTAAGATGATCATGACCTCAAATCAACATACATTTTATGAAATTAAAATTTCATATGAATGCATTAAATCATTCTTTCTCCTCTGGTAACTAGGGTGCCATGGCCACCCGATTTCTCTCTTTACCATTGTTTAATTTTGTAGAGAATTGGAAGATACTTCTTCTACAATGGGAAATCCCACACATGCCTACTCTCTTACCACATGCATCCCCTAAATGCATTTAATCAATGTGCTTCTTATGAGCACTTTTGTTCCCAATCAATCCTTGATTGGTCAATGTATTCATGGAATATTTGTTCATAAATTTATTTCAAGGATATAAATCATCCTTGGCTGACATAGGTTCCTCCCTCTGCCCTTCAGGTTTCTCCTTCCTTAATCATACCCTTCTTTGGTATTAACGACATACAAAAGCCACTCAAAATTACATGCATATCATGAAATAATAAAAACATTTTAGAAGCGATTCTTACCCAATTCCTTTTAAATTCTCATGTCACATGGGAATGAACACTTTTATACCTCTTCTAGCTTCCAACACCCTTTCTGAAATTATCTCTTCAGTGATGTTTTATGGGGAATCTCCAAGTCCCTTCAACAACTTTCAACAACAACCTTCTTTTGTTTACCTCTACCCGAGGTTGTTCAACATTGGAAATTTTCCTTCTCTAATAGCTCCAATCGTTTCCTAGAAATAATAGGTGTCATCACAATCACAATTATATAAGCTATCACGTCAAACAAAAATGCAAGTACCGTAGCATTTAAATCAATAAAAAAATTTAGATATGTCCTAGCATATCTATATGCACACCATCACATTACTTCAATATTTTTCTAAGTGCAACTATGAAATATTTTAGTTGTCTCCATTATCATGCATCTATTAGTATTCTCATGCAAAAACATTTACATTCATCAGCATATTAGTCTCTCATCCTAGAGAAAACACAATAATTAACAAGAAAGGAGTTAAGGAACTATTTTCTTTGTCCAACTCCTTCTACACAGCTCGGGACTTTCAGTCCAACTGAATCATTTTCCAAGGCCTCACTTCCTTCACATAGTATGGCTTAACCAATATCATTATTTAACATATTTATTAACTTGTCTAACATTTACCAACTATATTTATTTCCATGGTTGTTCTTTTAAACTATACAACTTTGTCTCAAAATTTCAGAATTTGAAAGTGAGAAAAGTTTCCTCCTTTCTCCTTATTTGCTTATGCAGTCTGCCCCTCTTGGGACTTGCCTGCTCTATTCCTTGAGCATTTTTCAGACAAGTTTCATCTTGACTTCTCTGGATAGTTTAATATGCTACAACAACAAAATTTTGCACACAAATTAACACTAGTGCATTATGCACATTCACCAAAGAGAGAATCAAGTTGGTTATCATTTACTTGCATGTCTCCTATGCATGCATTATATTTCAAAATGTAATATAGGATTCTTATATAAATAATCTGTGCATCCCACTGCATAATTCTCAACAGTCATTAATGTTATGGCTTTGTGCTCTTGAAGGAATCTTTGCGCAGTTCCTCCATAGGGAACTTCTTCAACATGAAACCCTCTTGTTTCATATCCAATACCTTCTAAAATAATCTCAATCTATAGTCAAATTCAACTTTATCATTTCACATATTTACTCAATATTCCATAAAGAATATAAGCGTGCATTCTTATTATGCATTTCAAATTTACATTTAAACATGTATCTTTATATTATCAACTTGTTTTCAAGTTGTTCCTTTATGCACTTAATTACATGCATTAGCATGTTGTGTGTATGTATACCACCCACAAACTTTGCAACTTTATACACATATTTATTTAAAATTTATCTAACTCTGGATTTGTTCATGAGATTCTCAAAGGAATTATCACCTTACTTTCTATATCAATCTACAGAGCAGTCTTGCTCATTTTCCTTTCAACATTTCATATTATCTCTTTCTATGAGGAGTGGCATACCTCCTCAAGTTGTTTGTTATAGAAAGATTTTCCTCACCCTATGCAATATTGCACATAAGGCCTTTTTCCATTTCCCTATGCAGACTTTTCATCCCTTTTTGCAAATCCCGGAGCTAAAAATACATTTTTTCCACATGTACGCACCTTGCCTACTATACAACATGCATATACATAGGTTTCTCCACTACAACCCGTGTACATCGGGATTTGTGCCCAAAAATGAAAAATGGTGTTAGGTTTCCATGTCACGATAGGAGATCAATGATCCTTGGCCTTCCATATATTGTAAATGTTCTAAATCGTCCCTTCAGTTCCATTTGAAGGCTATAAATGGGCCAATTCTGAGCTATGGAAAAGAGGAGAAAGAATTCAACTTTGAGAGCAAAGTTACTTTAGAGGAATTATTCACTTCATATTGAGTTTGCATCCCTTTGCCCTTTAAGTCTGAACACAATGTTCAACCCCCGAGCTCTTCCCTTATTGATTGAGAACTTCATTGTCTCTCTTCTATGATATTTCCTTTGGTGGAGGCCCAGCTAGAAGGAACTTAGTTTCTCGGTTTCGAACCGTGTCGACATGGAAGTTTGTAACGTTTTCACTTATGTTGATCATATATTAATTAAAATACTATTTTCCTGTCCAATTGATATCTTGAAAATATTTGAATTATTACTCCATGGGAATATTTGTTATGTATATTAATGTATTATTCTATTGAATGTGCTAACATCATATATCATCACCATATGTTTTCTTTGCTTGGTTTTTTAGGACTAGTTGCAGGTATATTGCTTTGGGTCAAGTGCTAAACTATGGACTTCATCGAATGTCTAGACGAGGTAGGCATTTTATATTGTTTTGCTAGCATATTTGTTTATATAACATACTTGTGAATAGAGTTGATTTCTATAGTCATTTCTGTCTGTTGTGGTTTTCCCCTAGCCATAGAGAGATTTTCCTTGTAACAGAATTGGCGACCATACTGGGGATTGAATCTTCTTTCTTAGGGTTTGGAGTGTTTTTCTCCTTAGATTTCTCTTGTTCATATTGCATTTCTTGTTGTATCATTGCTTGAAAGCCTATGTTACCTCTAGTTCTAAGTCTTTCAGCCTTCTCCTTTTCCTAGTTGTGTTTTTGAAACATATACGTGGATTTTTTCTTGACAATCATGTATATACGTGTGTTGTCCTTCTGCAAGTTGCGTACATATGCACTGTTTCCTTGAAAAGTCGTGTACATCAACCTAGTTTTTCTTGTTTGTTGGGTTTGGTGGTTGCTGGGTAGGTTTTGATGATTTATGAGTCTTCTTGGGTCTCTGTAGTGACTGTTAAGTGTATGTGGGATGACAAGAAACCAGTCTTTGGTCGAATTTTTGGGCGGAGTCTTTCTCATCATATTTTCATTTTAATTGTCCTTGTACTTTGGGCTGGGTGTTTTTCTCCTTGATATCCTACATGATTTGTCTCTTTCTATACACAGTAGAGTCTATATAACAAGTTGTTGTTCAGTCCATGCATTTTCATGTTTCTTATATTGAAAATACAAAAATAGTAGGCATTTTGAATTTATTGGCATTTTTTATCTTTTGAGTCTTTGTCATTTCGCTTAGTGCATGTAAAGAAGATTGATTTTTTATTTTAGAATTTCATTGTTTTAAGAAGTATATCATTCATTGAAAATTGAAGTTAGGACTTTGCATTGTATTCATATTTACTTTACTTGTTGAGTCATAACATCATGAGTAAGCGCGACCATTAAAATTAACGCTATAATTTAAAATTGATTAGTAACAATTGTATTTTCTAGGGTTCACAAACTAGCTTAGGATTTAGTGCCTTGGAATAGGATTTTGTGAGTAAACTTCTCCAAGGATTTTAAATCAACATATGTGTCTAACTAAGGGAGTGGAGAAATCCGTTGTATAATCAGTAATATCAGGAGGCTCCACTTACACCAGAGTTAATCATGAGGTCACGTGAGGTTGGTTGAAGGGATATCCCCCCGATACCTTCTTAGCGTCAGAGATATTTATGGGGATCTATTTGTATCTTGGGATCTTTCTAGTGCTCTTACCTCCGTGAGAGGTGGTACTTTCAAGGTTTTGGGCTTTTCTACCCTTCCCATACGGTGGGCCTGACTTACGATTTCTCTCAGGTGCATCAGTTATACATTGGTTGCTTAGTTGCTTGACTTAGGTGCCACATAGGTTACTTACAGGGGTTATTCTATAGGTACCCTGGGTCAGATAAGGGTCGGACATCACACAACCTTTATGGAGAATTACCTCTCTGAGGGGATCTAACCGATTGGTCGTTAAGCCCACAAGGGCCCTTATAAATGATTTTGTTACCTTCTATCTTTAGCAGGGAGTCACATGCTCCTCTTGGGGGAGACATACCTTATTTAGGGAGGGACGCCCCTTTCATCCACTTTATCACGTTTTTGTGCATATTGGTCGTTTCATTTTTTGTGTGCTTTTTTATTACTAGTTGGCCTTAGGATTTTATACTGAGTTTTAATTATCATGGATAGTGGAGTTCCTTTGGCTCCCTCATTTTCCGCTACCCCCCCATGATGTTCACTCATTTCATGTAGAAAAATATGTCTTCTTTTCATAATGGTATGCATAATTATGATGCTCAGTCCATGCCTTGGGTCTCTAATCATTTTCCTATTGATATGCCAAATGTGCCTTCACCCTTTACATCCTCTCCCTGGCCCACTTATATGAATCCTAGCATTGGATATGGGGGAACCATGGCCCAACTTCCTACATATTCATTTGATATGAGTCATATCCCTCAACTAACTCTCACTATGCGAGGTTGGAACCTCCCCTCTTACGAATCCAATCCTATATATGCTCTTTTAGGAGCCAGTACTCAAATGGGTACTTATTCTACTTATTACACCCCATTTGTGTATCCTTCATCCGCCATGTTGGTTCCTTCAAACATGTTTCCCATGGTGGGTCCACATATATCCCTGGATATTTTATATCGGGATAATCAATTTTATGGTTCGGAATACCCTCTTCACATAACCCCTTTCCATGGGGGAAACATATATCCTCACTTGAGTAATCCTTATCATACCTCCGTCTCTTCACAGACTTCAGTGATGATGCCCGTACAAACCTCTTTGGATAATTTAGGTGAAGGATACCACCTTTCCAGACAAGGACAAGGGGTAAACAAGGACCCTTCTTGGCCTGCAATGTTTCAAAGCCAATCTTTCCTTGGACCTTGGTATCAAACACCACAACCCACCGCTAGTCCAGTCACTTTCAGTCATATTGGATCCCCATCACCAACCTTTGCTAGTCATCTTGGAGATGGGTCGATGACCTCTGCAAGTCATGTTGAAGACCCACAACCAGCCACTGCTAGTCATGCTGGGGGCATCACTCTAGTCGCCACGAGTCATATCGATGTCACATCTCCAACCTTTGTACCTAATGTGGGAGATGACTCTCTAGTATTTGCCAGTCATGTTGCGAACATGTCACCAACCATTATGAATGAAGTTGGGGGCATTGAGAAGCCTAAACGTCTTATACATAAGCCTAAATTCCTTTGCAGGACTTGCGAAGGAGATCACCTTACTCGTTTGTGTCCAGCTATTGCTAGGATACCAGAAGCGTGGTTCTCACCTGAGGGCCCTTTGGGTTCTAAGGTGTTTGTGGTTTCCCCACACCCTACTTCTCCTTTGATTGACACAGCAGACATGCCACTGCAATCCTCTCCTGACCATACCCCCATTGTTGAGGGTGATGTGTACCCTATACCCATTATCACGCATCCTCTTCAACCTAGAAATGAAGAAGTGGTCATACCAGTGAAATCTATGGTCAATCCAACTCTCCTTTTAGAGGGTGATGCAGCCTTCAACCATGTCTTCAACATTCCTGATAGCGCTCCTTCTGAACAAGAGAGAGTTTTACTCTCCGTAAGAATTCTCCCTTCAAGTCTTGGAGAAGTTCCCTTCGATTGGGATGGAGTTGTGGGATATCCAATGCCCCTGCCTATGTATTTTCCAGTAAGAGACATTATCTGATATATCACGGAGACAATAACCTTCGCTAGCACTTTATCCTCCTAGACTTGGAGATATTTGGGTTTTCCCAAGATTATGTCGGTTATTCGTAAGATACTAACATTCCACAGAAGTCCAGCATGGGAGAGTTGGCCTTCGCCGTAACTTGCCACCTAGAAAATCCCAAGCGAGTATGATTTAATCTCTTTTTCAACTCGTCTAAAAAGCGAAAAGATTGTCTAGTGAATTTGTCCCTTTCACACTATTACGAGAAAATCTCTCTATGGCTAGGGTGAACCACAATAGACATGTATGACTGCAGAAATAAAATCAATTCCATCATATTATATATAAACTAATGTGCAAGAGAGATAAGAGAGACGCCTACCTCGTCCAAACGTTTGATGATGTCCACCGTTGAGCACTTCGACCCAAAACTTTATACCTGCAACAAGTTCTCAACAAACAAGCAGAGAAAGCATATAGTTATGATATAACAGGTTAGCACATTAGATAGCATAATACATCAATATACAAAACAGACATGCCCATGGATCATAACACATATACTTGCAAGATATCAATTGGATGTGAAAGGAGTATTTCTATTAATAAATGATCAACATAAATGAAACATTACAGACTTTCGTGTGGGCATGATTCAGAACCAAGAAACCGAGTTCCTTCCAACTAAGCCTCGACCACTTCAATCCTCCACCAAAGGAAATCTCATATAAGGGAGACACAGAGGTTCTCCATCAATAAGGGAAGAGCTTGGGGATTGAACACTGTGTTCAGAATTAAAGGAGAAAGGGATGCAGACTCAATAATGAAGTAATAATTTCTCCAGAGTAACTTTGCTCTCAAAGTTGAATTCTCTCCTTTTCCATAGCTCTAAATTGGCTTCTTTATAGCCTTCAAAATGCAACTAAAGGGATAAGTCAGAACATTTTCAGTATATGGAAGGCCAAGGATCAGAGATCTTCTGTCATGACATGGAAACCCAACATTTAATTTTGTTTTTCTGGCACAAATCCCAATGTACGTGAGATGTAGTGGAGTAGCCAGCGTATACGCTTGTTGTATATCTTTCAAGGTGCATACAAGTGGAAAAATATTTATTTTTGTCTCTGGATTCATCAATCAGGGAAAGCAAGTCTGCATAGGGAAATGGAATAAGGCCTTCTCTTCAAGATTGCATAGGGTGAGACAAATCTTTCTTTAATAGATGCCCCCTAATGTGTGAGGTTAGAGGAGTATCTACAATGGCCGAAATGTATTATAAAGTTCTTATAGAAGAACATAAAGAAATGTGTTATATGGTTTTCTCTTGCAATGGGTTTCCACGTAAAATTTCTGGTGTAATGTGTTTTCAGTGTTATTTTTTGTGTTCTATATGTATTGTTGATTAAGTAAGCACTTCTAAATGACTTTAATTTGTTGAAAGGAATTAAAATTGGAAATATCATACAATATCATTCACGCCCCCCTCTCAGTATTGTTGTAAGTTATAATAGGTTGAGGATCTCATGGGTTCATTTGGGTGACCAAATCTACAAAGGGGAGTGATGATTCATTTGGGAGACCGAGTTGATGGAGCGGTGAGATGATTCATTTGAACACTTTGGTTTGAAAAGGGGTGTGACACCCCCAAAGGATGAAACAGTTTGTGATGGTGACCTTTGGAGTCCCTATAAGAGAACAGGGCACACAAACAAGGAAACTTGGAAGAGAGAAAGAAAACCTTTGCATTTCTGAGGTAGGATTAGACAAAGAGGGGTGAGCTCCCTCAATGAGCCAAGTCAGTCCACATGGGAGGACTTGTGTTGCCTTGAGGTGGATCCAATGGACATATTTGGGCAAGATTAGTATGTGCCGATTTTTGGGAAGTCTAGAAATGAAGGTCTGTTGGAGGCATGTGTGAGGAAAAACTGAAATCTGTGAATTATGTGAAAATGAAGAGACAACAAGTATTCGATTGAGGGCATGTATGAGGTGCACCTCGGGAGGTTGTGGATATGGTTATGATAGAGATTCTTGGTGAAAAATCTGTGTACAAGTGTCTTGGTGAGGTGATCCAAGTTGTTTGACTCCGCCCAAGTTGTAAACTAAGTCAATAGTGCTCACATTGTAATTGTTTCACAATAACAAAGACTTAGTTGGGTGTTCAAAAGGGTTTGTGCCACCCGCACTATATTTGTGTTTTTTTTTGTTGTTGTTGTTGTTGTTGTCTTGGTTTCTCATGGATGTATGCTTATATATGACTAAGTGTTAAAGATATTAACAAATGTCTAAGTATACAAGAGTTGCACTAGAGTAGGAGTGTGACTCGTCGGTATCCTAGAACAAAGTATGGGTATTCTATGGGTGAAGAGGCGTAGTCTGGATGAAGTATCCTTAATGTTCCCAAGAATGCATGTGATAAACTTCGTGGTGTCACATGCCCTTAAGAGGTGTGTGATTGCAATATTCAACTAGGCACACTGCAGTGACATGAAAATACCTATAAATTAAGGGATATTTAATCCCTTATATCAATGTTCTTTTTCACCTAGTGCAATGCATTGAATGGTAGTGCACTTGTTTTTTGGTGCAAGGGTAATAAACAAGTCACCTTATGTAACCATATCAAAAACATGATCATAATCCCTATCAATCACAACCTCTTCAATATCCATCTTTACATTGTTTCATTTTGAATGGTGTAAATCATCCTAGTTCTTCATGTTCCATGGTTTGACAAGTTTGTTATTTTGGTTTTGACTCTCATAAGTGCACTCTACATCATCAATACAAGCAAGGAAAAATCTAGAGTGATTCATTTATCGATTGAGTATACATTTTTCATTTTCTCACTGTCTAAATCCCTTGTTCCAAGTACTTTACCATAATTGCATGGCATCAATCTATCAAAATCATCCATTGAAATATTCCAAAATAACTTGTGCAAGACAAAGCACCTCATGCTTGTCAAATTTCACAAATAAATATGCTTTTCAATATAAAAACACAATTTTAAATATATTTAACTATTTAAACATTTTAAAGATCATCTGGACACACACTTACTCACATCATACATGAACCATCCTTGGGTTGACTTCAAGGATCAAATTTGTTTTACATTGGTTAATGACATCATCTAAATCTATAAGTCAAGAAGCAAAGTGATTCATTTCATACCTCCTAAGTTTCTACTTTAAATGAAAACCTCAACACGATCATGTGCTCCTTTTCTATGCCTCGTGTCAAGGAAACTCCATGTATGATGATTATTCATTTTCTTATGAATGCAACAAAACAATAATGATTAATGTGTTGATTCAAAACTGACTAGCAAAACCATATAGCCACACCAATGTTCTTTAAAAGTGACCCATCATCTCATTAATACTTTATAAATTAAATCAAAACAATATTGAAAAAAAATGTATCAATTCTATGATCATCAGTAATGTAAAAATGAAACATCGTAATTGCTTCACAATTATTTTCATTTCTACGACAGCCATCAATGTCAATACGAAAGAACACCAGGAGCTAAACTAGCTAAACCTGATAGCTTCAAGTTTTCGTAGAAAGAAGGTAAGGTTAGGTCAGGTTAGGCAAGGTTAGGTAATGATGAGCATAAGGCAAGTCTATAGAGCGGGTTACTCTACATGTCTATAAAAAATATGCATACATATAGAATCTTGTTCTAAATTATTATACTTATTTTGTATCTCCTTTTGTGTAGTGAAGTGTAATTCTAAACAAGATCAACCATTTATAATATTGTTCCTTTAAAAAATGTATCACATGATTTATTGAAGTATAAGTAAATCAATCTTTTTTGAGCTTGTAGTTGAATATATGATAGGAGTGTACCTAACATATTCATATCTCTTCCACTTCACAATAATATTTGAAAATCAAGGATCATAAAGATCAATAACATAATTGGTACTAAGGAGTGGTAAATCAAAACATTTCTTGTATTTTCTACCAACGACACATTTTTCTTATAAAATAATTGATAATTCTCTCATCTACATAATATATTGGATACAATAACATGAACAATGGAAAGAGGAGAGTCATTTGACCAATGGTGTACTCCAAAATCTAGAAATGTCTCATAATATAGATATCTACGTAGTACTAACAACAACATGTGTCACAAAAGTGATGGACCTAACATACTGTGTTTTAAGCTTCACAAATGCGCTAAATACAACATTAACATCAATATTACTCTCCTTAAAATTATGGAATAATTTCACTTGAGTAACTTATGTTATATGCTTAGCATGATATTCATCCTCACCTCTTTCTATAAAAGGACACACGACATCCTTTTCATTTGTTGAAACGTGATAATTCAAACATTCAAATTCTTGCACCCTAGCCCTCACATTATTCAAAAGTCTATCTTGGTAGTGTTTCCTACAAATAATAGCCCAACGTGAAATTTTATGATCCTTATCTAATAGATAAAAATATATATATGCTTCCACGATGTTTCCTCGAGGTTTTTAACACATTTGTAGTCATTGACATCAAACATTTTGATGAATTTCCTTTTGCAATGGAACCTATTATTAATTCTCTACAAGAAGCCTTGTCATTTATGGATCACATTCTTCTAAGTGAGGAAAAGGTTAGGGTCATGTTTTTTAACAATGCCTCATTTACCTTAGCCTCTCAGTCAATGTTAATGCTCAATAATTAAATTGCATCACTTAGAGTTTTGAGCTTTAAGAATCTATGTAACCTTTGTTCTTGCGTTATGAATTATTTAACTTGGAAATGAGTTTTGAACATCACATTTGCATTATCTTTAGCTATGTGATTATGCATCATTGGTCTCATTTATTATATGTTAGTTGCATCCATGTTCTCTAAAAAATTATCATCAAAGTGGATGTTGAGATATCGTGAGATATCATTTTTTAGGATTACCTATGTAGATTAAGTAATTAAGAATGACCCATGTCTCATGAGCATTAGTCAAAATGACCAAATTTCTCATGATATTGATCAATTATCTTAGCATTCTTGTGTCTCATGAGAATTAGTTAGAATGACCAAATTTCTCATGATACAAATTAATCTCTTAGCACTTTTTACATTGAGTGATGCTCATAGCGGTGAAGAAGTGGAATTGAAACTAATGAAGTTAATTTCATGGCATCAATCATCGCCTTTGAGGCTTTCACTTGGTAACCAAGACTTCCCAGGAGTTCACACATTCCAAGACTCCTCTAGCTCAAGAACACTTAATTATGGAGTTCTTCCTACAATCAAACCCATTTAGCTTGATGCCCCATTCAAGAGAAACCTTAGAAAGTATTGTTTGTTATGAATTATCCATTTATAACTGCCTCAATTCATTATTAAAGCAATTTAGGGGCTTATGTGGTCCAACATATAAAATATCATTTTTGGGAATAATTTACATAGAGTAAGTCATTAAGCATGACCTATGTCTCATGAGCATTAGTTAAGATGATCTAATTTCTCATGATATTGAACAACCCACTCAACA
>ML830705.1:33062-55685 GCA_009831015.1 Picea engelmannii | reverse complement strand
TAAGGATACAGGTCTGCAACATTGAATATCGGTGATATCCCAACATTGTCTGGCAACTCAATTTCATAAGCATTGGATGCGAATTTTTTGAGGATCCTGCATGGTCCTATCTTTTTCATCTTCAACTTGTTATACGTTCCCCTTGGAAAACTCTCTTTTCTCAAATGAGATAAAACTTCATCTCCCACTTTGAATTGAACTTCTCTCCTCTTTTGATCAACTATGTTCTTGTATTTCTGGCTGCTGTCATGTAGCTGTTCTCTGACCCTGTCATGGAGTTTCTACATTTCTGTTGCAAAATATTCTGCTCCAACACTTCTGAATTCATATTGATTCAGATATCTCAACTCTGTAATCCCTCTTGGCTGTATACCATACACAATTTCAAATGGAATTTTCCTTGTGCTCCTGTTCACTGAATTATTGAATGAAAATTCTGCTTGTGCCAGAATGTGATCCCATTGACGATCTTGCTCACTGACTAAACTTCTCAACAAGTTTCCCAGACTCCTGTTTATAACTACTTTAGTCTGTCCATCTGTCTAAGGGTGATATGATGAACTAAAGGACAATTTTGTCCCCAACCTCTTTGTTGGCCCTTGGTTATGGAAGTAAGTGAAGATTAAGGCAGAAATGACAAAATGTGAACTGCGTGGAAGACACAGTGACTGTTACTGGTTCGAAGTGAGCAAAAGAGAAGAAAAGATGGAGCAAAGTAAAAGGAAGCAAGTCGTTGGACGAGGAGATCGAGGATGATAGATCAACAAAAAAGACAGATCGTGGACAACTCAACAATAGGAAAAATCCACCGTTGGATGCTTTGGAGCACTGTGGGAGAAGGAAGGAAAAAAAATTCGACGAAGCCCTGAAAACATGGGACGAGTTGACCTAGGGTTTTGGTATCTAGGGTTTTGACACCTAGGTTTTGGCCTAAGGCTGCCAGTGAGTGATTGTAATGTATAAATAAGAACCTAGATGAGAGAAGAGGGTTCGTTATAGTTTTTTTATTGGCATGAGAGATTATTGTGTGAGAGAGAGAAGTGCTAAGTGTAAGAGCCTTCTGGTATTGTAAGATATTCAACTGGGTGCGGAGATCAAATCCTGCTATTGGGTGTGCAGGAAGGGGAGAGATAGAGAGAAGAAGAAAGACAATCTTCTAGCTAAGAGCGTAGACAAGAACTGTATGCTTCATCATAATATATTATAAAGCAGAGTTCCGTGGATGTAGCTCTAGAGAGAGGGTGAACCACGTATATTTTGTGTTGTGTGTGATTGATTCTCCATTCTTTATCATTTTGTATATCGTTATTGCATTAATGTGTTATATCTGATAGATAGTTGTGTAGAATAGATCTGGGCTAATAAGTGACATATAACTACTGTGTTGTGCTTGTATTGGACCCACTTGATATTCCCTTAGTTGTAGACATCTCTTTCCTACAACCCCCCCATAGCTACTTCGGGTGAGACTGCATCTACTTCGAAGGTGTTGCCGAAAGGGCCAATAGTTAGGGCTTGTTGGTGTGCTCTTGGAGCTGAACCCTGGGTCTGCCCTTATGCCAACAAATGGTTCCATTGTCAGGACCATAATCTTATTGAGGGAATGTCAAGGTGGTTTCCATCGAAGACAGAGATTCAGAAGTGGATAGAATATCAAGAAAAGGACTTCGCTGAAGCCCATAACAAGAACCCTAGTCTTAGTACAGAGGATTGGTTGGAGAGATATATCTTTACTGATATACACAAAATTTTCTTTGGAGGAATCCATCAGGAGCTATACGAGTGGCTAGATAGTTTAGAAGATACCCAATTTGAGATCAGATCTAGGCCACCTATGGTTTGGACGTTGGCATTGATCAAGAAGGTCAAGAGAGTTGATAATGCCGTATTAAGGGAAGTAGATCACTGGTTTGATAACACGATTGGAAGGTACATCACCGAGTTTGTTGTTGACAGAGTAGAGTCATATAGCCAAGCCGAGAGATATTTCTTCAACGGACCTAGAGGAAAATTTTTACATTTTCTGAAGTTGAGGATCAAGAAGCTATTGCATGAGGAGAACATATTGAAGATACAGTAGTTGGTTAGATTGGAAAAGGCTAATGTTCAAGAATTTAGACAGCAACAACAATACAAAGGCTGGACATACATGTAGTGGGAGAGTGTTCATAGAAGTTCCCCTCGTGAACCTGTTTAAGAAGAAATACGAGGATGAGGGTTTCTACAGTGGAGAAGAGGCTGATTTGATAGATGAGGAGCATCCAGAGGAAGGGAAAGTTGAAGAACCTCACCGAGAAAAACCAAAATCTTCAGGAACTGCGCCGAATATCGAAGTAAGTACTATTAATCCTATTGTTGTTTCAACAACATTAAGAAATCAGAGTAATTAGAGTCACCAAAGTGCTCAGAGCACTGTCACTAGTAGTCCGCCACACACTCAGCCCAGAAACCTAGGAATATCTATGACAGACGAGATGAGGTTACCCACCCTTAGAGGAGACAGATCTGAAGACCTTGAATAACACATGTTTCTTTGCGAAGCTGTGTGGGGTATTAAGAATATCACCGAAGAAGCTGTCAAACGAGATCAGTTTAGTACTACCCTAAGAGATCGCACAATGAGCTGGTATATGAAATTTGTCCAAGGAGCTACACCTAAACCACTGAATGCCATTAAGACTTCGTTAATTGTTGAATTCAAGAAACCTAAGTCAGAATCGCAGTGCATTACATAACTGAAAGAAATCAAGCAGAGAATAGCTGAACCAATATGGGAGTTCGATCAAATATTCAAGACCTTGACAGGCCATCTGAGTTTTCAAATCCCATATGAGAAGAACAAAGAATGGTTCATTGTTGCCCTCTTACCACACGTCATAGTTCCTCTGATGCAAAATAAGATTTCTTCGTAGGCTGAGGCGCTGGAGATCACCATGAAGTTAGAATCAACCCCTATGGGTGAATCCAGCTTAGGTATGAGTCAAATCTTGAGTCAACTAACTAGTTTGTCTCTGCAAGTCGAAGATATGAAGAAAGACAAGGGAAAATATAAAAGAGAAGAAATTCGGTGTGTCAGATGCAGATTGTAAGGCCATGACAAGGAGCACTGTCCCCTATTCCATGAATACTTGGCCTCTGAAGCTCCGAGCCCTTTGAAGCAAGTCACCTTACCCTGGTGCGAGGTATGCATAAACAAACATCGCCATGGTGAGTGCTACTACATGCAAAAACATGTTCAAACACCCACAAATATATATTGCACGTTTTGTAAGTCCTTGGGACATGATGATAGGGATTGTAGGGCTTATGATCTCATGCATGAAAGGTCAAGGGATATATACAAAATTCAAGGTGAAGTACAACAAGAAGGCAACACTACGTAGTATAACTCCCCTGGGAGAGGAAACTTCAACCCTGAGGGTGGATTTCAAGGAAGAGGAAGAGGAGGACGTATGGGTCGAGGTAGAGGATAGATAATTTGTTATAACTGTGCACAACCATGACACTTGGCAGGGGACTGTCAAAATCCTTGTACCACTTGCAACTATTGCAACTCCTTCGAGCATGTTATCGATGAATGTCCATCATTGGTGGATAAACTTCAAGAGAAACAAGGACCTAAGCAGAACCCACAAATACAATTGATCAAAGCAGAACCTCGCAGAGAAGACCCTAGAGTCACTGTTATCACTAGAGGAGGTGCTGTTACAGGAGAAGACAGAATGACCCAAGGAAAGACTACAGAAAAATCAGAAATCGGGAAAGCTGTAGAGAAGACACAAACTTTTGATGCAAAGAAACAAAGACAAATGTTCAAGGAGGCAAGAAGAGAATTTAGGGGAGACCAAGGTTCTTCATCAAAGACACGACCAAAAGTAAGAGAATGTGGAATGCCTCTAGTATTTGACCAGTCTGCTTCGCCCAGAGATGGAAAAGAGGCAAGTAAACTTGTCAATTTATTGTATACATTTATAGAGCTTATTAAAGATGAGAAAGCTATACAAGAACCACAAAATTTGGTCAGACAGTATGAGATAAGTAGGGTAGATCCTTTACTGAATAAAGCAGTACATCAACTATCCAAGAAGAGAAGGAAAAATGAGTAACTACATCTGAATACTCATATTGGAGAATATGATATAGACTATGTGGTCCTCGACTTAGGGTCGGAGGTCAATGTCATGACGAAGCAAACCTGGGCACTGATGGGAAAACCTAAGTTGATCTATTATGCTATCAAGCTTAGGATGGCTAATCAGTAGGCCGTAAGCCCCTTCGGAAGATTGGAACATGTCCTCATGGACATCGACGAAGTGAGGACGTTTGCAGACTTTGAGGTAATTGAGATAGTTGATGATGACTGTCCTTACCCTGTATTGTTAGGAATTGACTGGGCTTTCAATAATTCCACTGTGGTTGATTTAAAGAAAAGAAAAATGATGTTTGAAGGGGATGGCCTTAGGTTCATTGCACTGTTAGATCCCGATGAAGGTCCGCGATACACTGAGCCCACAAGAGAAGAAGACCGCACATACAAATTGGAAAACATATACAAATTAACAGCCATACAACAAGATTACATTAATCCTACGACGGATGGAAATTTGAGCTAGCAAAGTGATAGCGCATGTTCATCAGATTCAGAAGAAGCACTGGAGAATTGTTAGAACAAAATGTATGAAGTATCTACAAGGATATGTGCTAGATTAACCAGAGAAGTATGCTGGATCGATACCATAGTAAATAACTTACCCACCTTTGATGGTCTGAATCCTTTAGAAACCTTCTTGTCAGACTTTGAAGAAAGTGTACCAACACAACAATGCTTGTTGGCAATGGATGAGGCCTTGAAAGAAACACCAACAAGATGGTGGGGGACACACAAAAACAACATTATAGAATGGGTACAATGTCGTACCTTGATGACTGCACAGTTCTCAGCACAAGTAGAAGGCTACGAAGTTCGGTATATAGGATGAAGTTGTTCGAAGGACCATGTGCAAAGTTGTGAGGAAGCTTAGAGAAATATTCCTCAAGAGCAATGGGTGCACAAGTTCATTAACACGCTGGACACAATCCCTATCAACTGGTACCTTCAAGCAGAGCTGCGCCTCATCACTGCATATTGGGAAAGTATGAATCAGAATTTTGTAACTATATTGTTATTTGAAAGTCAATATCCTATAGTAGATCAAGCATTACAGGGTATAAGATAGAAATTGTTTGAGGAGGCACCTAGCCTCTCTTTGGAATGAGAAGAGGATGAATGAAATGCACCTCTACAAAAACTGCAAGGTTGTTACAACATCAATGCTGATGAAGACGATGATCCTAGGAAGGTGAACATCCCAGGAAAAAAAGGCCAGAGAGATGTGGAAGGACCAGGAGTTGAGATACCATTTATTGAACAACCGATCAAGATCAAGAAAGTCAATATTGGAACAGAGCAAACATCGAAGCTTGCAAATGTTGGAGATTATTGGGACGTTGCTACTATTGACAAGATAATAGAGTTACTGCATGAATATCAGGACTTGTTTCCAACCAAGTTCATTGATATGAAGGGCATTAAAGTGCTTATGGGAGAAATGAGGATCCCTTTGAAATTAGATGCAAAACCAGTCAAACAGAGACCCTACAGATTGAACCCTAAATATAAGGAGAAAGTGAAGATTGAGCTTGACAGAATGCTGGAAGCAGGAATTATAGAACTTGTCGTAGAATCAGAATGGATTAGCCCTATGGTGGTACAAGACAAGAATACAGGAGAGATCAGGATCTACGTAGATCTCAGGAAGCTGAATGAAGTTTTTTTCATGACCCCTTGCCTACGCCATTCACTGACGAAGTGTTAGATAATGTAGGAGTCCAGGAGGTATATTCTTTTACAGATGGATTTTTAGGATACCATCAAATACGGATTGCCAAGGAAGATCGCCATAAGACTACCTTTTCCACAAAATGGGGATCCTACCAACATACCGTAATTCCGTTTGGATTGAAGAATGCCCCAACCATCTTTTCCAGGGTGGTGGTCGAAGCATTCAAGGAATTTCTACATAAATTTCTAGAAGCATATTTTGATGATTGGACTGATTTTAGTTTATTGAAGAATCATATTGAATGTCTAAGGCTAATGTTGGATAAATGCAAGTAGTGTTAAATTGCCTTAAATCTAAAGAAGTGCATCTTCTTCTCACCATTTGGGGTTCTTTTAGGTCATATTGTATGCAAGCAGGGATTGCTGGTAGACCGATCTAAAATTTCCATTATAGTTGAACTGCCACCTCCTACTTTAGTCAAATAACTGGGCACTGCGCTAGGACATACTGGATATTACATGAAGTTCATTAAAGGATATTCCCATGTTACAACACCCATGGAAAAGGTTTTGAAGAAATATTGTCAATTTCACTGGACAAAAGAATTCTAGCAGAGCTTAGACACACTGAAATAGAAAATGGTTACTGCGCCTATTCTGGTTTTCCTAGATTGGAGTAAAGAGTTTCACGTGCATGTCAATGCATCTTCTATTGCGTTAGGAGATGTGTTAGCACAACCAGGAATAGGAGACATCGACCACCTGTTAGCCTTTGCTAGCAAGAAGCTATCAACAACTGAGATCAACTACACCACCACCAAAAGAGAAGGGTTAGCCATGGTGTATGCGATGCAAAAGTTCCGCCACTACTTGTTGGGAGGACACTTTAAAATGTTTACTGATCACTCTGCACTAAAATACCTAGTCAACAAGATAGTGTTGGGGGGGAGAATATGCATATGGCTTCTGCTATTTTAGGAATATGATTTTGAAATCGTAGTTAAGCCAGGAAGAATGAAGAAAGGTTCTGACCACTTGTCGAGGTTGGAACACAGAGAAGAGCCGACTAGTTTGGAGAACACACTGCCGGATGCACAACTACTATCCATTAGAAGGATTGATGACCACTTCGAAGAAATAGTCCAGTTCCTGTCAACATGAATGGCACCTAGCAAGTATACAATTCCCCAGAAGAAACAACTAGTAGTGCACGCTGCAGACTTTTCACTTATAGCGGGACAACTATACAATATGGGACTTGATAATATATTGAGAAGGTGTGTTATGGAGGTAGAGAAACCATTGATCCTCGTCAAAGATCATGAAGGCATCACAGGAGGACACTACACAGGGAAGGAAATTGCGCAGAAGATTCTTAGGGCTGGCCTTTGGTGGCCTACTCTACACAGAGATGCTAAGGACTATTATAGAGACTGTGATGTATGCCAAAGAGTTGGGAAACCATCCATAAGATATGAAATTCCATTAGCACCACAACTGACCTTACAGGAATTTGATAAGTGGGCCATCTATTTCGTAGGACCTATAAACCCACCAGGCAAGCACACATGATCAAGGTACATAATTACTGCGATAGAATATTTGACCAGATGGGCCGAAGCAAGAGAAGTTAAGGACTGTAGTGCCACTACAATTGCGTGCTTCATATTTGATGACATCATAACCAGGCTTGGATGCTCGAAGATCCTTATGAGTGATCAAGGTACACACTTCATCAATAAGACCATTGAAGCCTTGGTTGAGGAACTTGCAGTCCATCATCAGAAGAGCATGCCTTACCATCCACAAGAAAATTGGACAGTTGAAGCATTCAACAAAATCTTGGAGACAATGCTAACAAAGATTTGCAGTGTCAATAGAGATGACTAGGATTTAAGAATACCGACGGTACTTTGGGCCTATAGAACCACTTGCAAGAAACTCACAATGCAGACCCCTTTTAAGTTGGTGTATGGTCTTGAAGCCATTGTCCCAATGGAATGTTTGGTACCAAGCTTAAGAATTGTTGCCTTTACAGATATGGACGACACTAGCGCTGCTTGAGAAAGGCTTGCACAGTTGGTTGAACTAGAGGAAGACAAAATTATTGTAGGATTCCATCAACATGTACAGAAGGAAAGAGAGAAGGCCTACCATGAAAGACACATCAAGAAGAAGGGATTTAAACAAGGCGATCTAGTATTGGTATATGACAGTAAATTCATAAAACATCATGGGAAGTTCAGAATGCATTGTCTCGGGCCATATGAAGTCACCTATGTTACAGAAGGAGGAGCTGTGCAGTTGAATACTTTGAATGGAGAATGGAAGGAAGGATTAGTGAATGGGAGCCGATTGAAATTGTACTATAACAACTAGCTGCCTCACAGCTCTAAGTAAAAGCATAAGGAAAAGGGTCTAGGTACCAAGTGTAGTTGAAACTGGGTACCAGACACAGAAAAGACAGTCTGCACAAGGAAGGAGAGGAGGCATAAATCATAAGGCAAAGACTACACTGCACAGTCTAAAGTCAAAGTATAACCGAAGGATCATATCTGAAGTGCCTCGGGACGAGTCACATGTGAGTGTTGGGGGCCTATTAGCCCTTGGTTACGGAAGTAAGCGAATATTAAGGCAGAAAATATGAAATGTGAACTACACGGAAGACACATTGACTGCTACTGGGTCGAAGTGAGCAAAAGAGTAGAAAAGACAGAGCAAAGTAAAAGGAAGCAAGCTGTTGGACGAGGAGATCGAGGATGACAGATCAACAAGAAAGACGGATCGAGGACAACTTAGAAAGAGGAAAAATCCATTGTTGGATGCTTTGGAGCACTGCGCGAGAAGGAAGGAAAGACATGCTGACGAAGCCCTGAAAATGAAGGATGAGTTGACCTAGGGTTTTGGTATCTAGGGTTTTGACACCTAGGTTTCAGCCTAAGGCTATCAATGAGTGATTATAATGTATAACTAAGAACCTAGATGAGGGAAGAGTGTTCGTTCTAGTTTTTTTATTGGCATGAGCGATTATTGTGTGTGAGAGAGAAGTTCTAAGTGTAAGAGCCTTCTGGTATTGTAAGTCCTGCAGCTGGGTGCGGAGATCAAGTCCTGCAGCTGGGTGCGCAGGAAGGGGAGAGATAGAGAGAAGAAGAGAGAAGATATGCTAGCGAAGAGCGCAAACAAGAACTGCATGCTTCATCTTGATATATTATAAAGCATAGTTCTGTGGATGTATCCCTAGAGAGAGGGTGAACCACATATATTTTGTATTGTGTGTGATTGATGCTCTGTTCTTTGTCATTTGGTATACCGTTGTTACATTACTGTGTTAGATCTGATATATAGTTGTGTGGAATAGATCTGAGCTAATAAGTGACATATAACTATTGTGTTGTTCTTGTATTGGACCCACTTGATATCCCCTTGGTTGTAGACATCTCTGTCCTGCAAACCCCCCCATAGCTACTTCGGGTGAGACTACATCTACTTCGCAGGTGTTGTCGAAAGGGCCAGTAGTTAGGGCTTGTTGTTGCACTCTTGGAGCTGTACTCTAGGTCTTCCCTTGTGCCAACTAAAGGACAATTTTTTCCCTATCCTCTTCCATAGATTCCTCCAAAAGTGTCCTACAAATTCGGTGTCCTTGTCTGAGACTATGCTCCTCAACAATCCATGTAGTCTCACTACTTCTCTGAAAAAAAATTGGCTATGTGTGTAGCATCGTTTGTTTTCTGGCATGGTATGAAATGTGCCATCTTTGAAAATCTGTCCACCACAACAAATATGGAATCGCTCCCTTTTTGATTTCTAGGAAATCCAAAAACAAAATCCATTTTGATTGCATCCCACGACCTTTCTGGAATTGGTAATGGTTGATACAAACGAATGTTCTGTTGCCTTCCTTTTGTATATTGACAAATTCTGCATTTGTTCACAAACCTTTTCACCTCTTCCCTCATGCTCAGCCAATAATACAAATTACTCAGTTGTGCAAATGTCTTATCATGACCAAAATGTCCAACTAAACCTCCGCTGTGTTTCTCTTTCAGCAGGTTATCCCTCATTGAGCATTTCGGTATGCATAATTGGCTTCCTTTGAAAAATAATCCATCCTGGACCAAATATTCAGTCCATGGGCTTCTGTCTCCCAACAAAGGATTATTGCATGCCTCATAAGATTCTTTAAATTCTGGATCTTCTCGATACATCTCCTTGAGGTGTTCAAACCCTAAGGTCTCCACTTGGAATTCCTGTACAATTAAACTCCTCCTGCTCAAAGAATTTGCAACTTTGTTAGCATTTCCAACAATATGTTTCATAACAAAACTAAATTTTTTCATAAATTCTACTCATTTTGCATGTTTCTGATTCAATTTTTCTTGCCTAGTAATAAACTGCAAAGCTATGTTATCACTGTACAAGAAAATTTCTTTAGGAATTAGATAGTCGCTCCACTTCTTCAAATCTTGAATCACTACATAAAATTATTTGTCATATGTGGAATACTTCTTCTTGGTGTCATTCAAATTCTCACTGAAATAAGAAAATGGCCTATTATCCTAACTCAAGACTACTCCAATAGCTAATCCACTTGCATCACATCTCACTTGAAATGTTTTTCCAAAATCTGGTAAGACCAGAATTGGTTTTTCTGTGATATTCTCCTCCAACACTTTGAAACTTTTTTCAGCTTCCTCTGTCCAATTAAAATACTTGTGTTTCTTCTTCACAGTGTCTAGCATGGGTGCACATATACCATTGAAATTTCTTATAAAGTTTCTATAAAAGCTTGCTAACCCATGAAAACTTCTTACCTCAAATATGCTTCTTGGCGATGGCCATTCTTTGATTGCTCTCACCTTTTCTGGATCCATCTTCAATTCATTTGAAGAGATCAAAAAACCCAAGTATATTAGTTTTGTTTGCATAAAGGAACTTTTCTTCAGATTTTTCAACAATTTTTCTTGCTGTCTTACTCATGTCAGATGTCTTAAGTGTTCTCTCTTTGTCTTACTAAATATTAGTATGTTGTCCAGATATACAATGACAAATTTTCCTATGAAGTCCTTCAATACTTCATTCATCAATCTCATAAATGTGCTTGGTGCATTTGTCAACCCAAATAGCATGACCAACCATTCAAACAATCCTTCATTTGTCTTAAATGCTGTTTTCCATTCATCTCCCTCTCTCATTCTTATTTGATGATATCCACTCTTCAAGTCTATATTGGAAAAATAGCTTGCTCCACTCAAACAATCCATCAAATCATCCATCCTTGGTAAAGGGAATCTATACCTAATAGTTATCTTGTTGATGGCTTTGGAATCTATACACATTCTCCATCCTCCATCCTGCTTTGGACTTAACACAGTTGGTATTGCGCATGGGCTTAGGATTTCCATGACTAAACCTTTATCCAACAACTCCTGGACTTGATTCTTGACTTCCTCATTCTCTCTAGGTGTCAACCTATAAGATGTTTTTTTTGGTAAACTAGCTCCTAGAATAAGGTCAATATGATGGCTTATACTCTTGATGGGTGGAAATAAGTGAGGTAACTCATTCACTACTATGTCAACAAAGTTTTCTAACAGTTCCTGGATTTCTTCAGGCAAATCCTCCACATAAGTATTTGTAAAGATAACTCTAGGATTCTTCACTACATCAAACTATATTTCTTTCTCCTTTTTGACTTCTTTCAAGAGTTCCTTCCCACTCATGAGAAGTATACTTGAACTAGCTTCCCTCTCTTGCTCTTTGTCTTCTACTGGCAACAACATATCTGTCCTACCATTATTTTCCAGGGTATAAGTATTCTATCTTCCATCATGAATAAATTTTCTATCAAACTTCCATGGTCTCCCCAATAAAATATGACAGACATCCATAGGAATTACATCACATAATACTTCATCTTTATAACATCCTATTTTAAATTCAACTTGGCATTGTTGACTTACCATTACTTGATGTCCTTTATGAAACCATGATACCTTGTACGGGTTTGGATGTACAGTTGTCTTCAACTCCAGCTTCTCCACCATCTCTGTGGATACTAGATTGTCAGTGCTCCACTGTCTATGATCACCTTGCAAACTCTTTCTTTCGTCTTGCAAGCAGTTCTGAACAGACTTGTTTGCTGAACTGGATCTTCTACATCCTTCTCTGGTTTAAGAAGAAATTTCCTCATCATGTGGTACTTTCCTCCTTTTGCTGCTTCTGCTTCCACATGCTTCTATACTTCAGCAATGTGTGCTTCACCTTCTTTCTTTCTCTTGGGACATTCCCAAGACTTGTGCCCTGGTTTTCCACAAGTATAACATTTAACTTTGCCTCCTTTGGCCCTTCCTCTTCCTCTGGAAAAAGAGCTTCTTCCTCCATGCTGTCCTTCTTTAGAACTTCCACCTTTCTATGGGTGACTATGCTATTTTCCAGCTTCATGCTTCGGTTTCTGGAACTTCTCCCTACTGGTTCCCTTACCTCTGCTTGAATTTCCTCCTCTGTTTCGTTGGCTTTGTTTCCTGGCCAATTTCTCTTTAGCTTTCAAGGCTTCTTGATAAGAATCCTTGACTTTACTAACAAACATCATGCTGATCTTCTCTTGTATTTCATATCTCAGCCCATTGATATATCTGGCTTTCTTTTCATCTTCATTCTCTTTCTGTCTAGCCCTGATGTTCAGTCGGTAAAATTCCTCAGTGTACACCTTCACTGATAAGATTTTTTGTCTCAGGTTTTGGAATCTTCTGAACATATTGATTTGATAGTCCTTCGGGATAAATTTGGATTTCAACTTGGCTACCATCCTATACCAGTTTTTAATTTTTTGCTTACCATTGCTCCTGCGTTCGACTTGCAGTTCATCCCACCATAGCGCTGCATGACCTTTTGAGTCTTGTCACTGCATGCTTCACCATATTGTATTTTTAGACATCTTCGTAATCAAAGTATTTTTCCATAGCACGTACCCAATCTAACAATTCTTCAACTTCTAAATTGCCTTCATACATTGGTACCTCTATTCTTGCTCTGGCTCCTATCTTTGAAACAAATTTTATTAAGCGATCTTGTGAAACATCCTCTAATACATTTTCTTTGACCTCTTCTTCTTCTCTCTCAACTTCACTGATATCTCCAGCGTTTGGTGCTATCCTTTGCACTGTTTCCATGGCATCCAATATCATTCAGATTCACCTCATTTCTTCTTCCATTTCTGGATTCGCTCTATGCATCCTGGGTGGCATGATTTCCCTGCGTCACCTACAAACATAAATAAAATTTTATTGATAACAAAATTGATACCAACTTACCTCCTTTCTCCTTTGCCTGCTGTCTACAAACAAACTCAATATCATCTATGATACCACCCGATGTAGCCCCCCTACTCCCCCGCAGGGCTACAAGACCTCCCGTTCAAGGATCTCCTATTCTTGGGTCTAATGAATGTTTGAAACCTCGATGGTCTCCTTCTGTATCTAAACACATGCCCTTTAGTCTCTCTGGTGCAGGTCTTATGGTATCCACAACCTTCCCTTTCTCTCTCTTATGAAATATTAGAGTACTGGATGTTAGCTGCTTTTTCTGATAAGCCCCTCTTGATGTGACCTTGGGCAATGAACTCATGTGACCACACAACTGCGGGCATGGACAAAGGCGGTTTCAATCAAACTACTTTTCGGCCCGTAATCCTTCTTTAGCCTCCACGTGTCCTCTTGTCGAAACCACGGTCTCGATTGCGGCCCGCCCTCAACTCTTTAAATCTCAATCACTTTCTGTCCCCGCAATGCTACGGGAACGTCGATCTCTCGATCTTGACGGTACTATCTGAACTGATGGTTCAGATCTGCCTTCTTCAAATCCACAGACCAGATCTATCCCTCTTGAATCAATGATTGCGATCTCCTTCACGATTCCAAACTTTGGACTTTTCAGATCTCAAACCTGGCGTTCTTCTGTACGTCAATCTTCCAGAGTTGGTGATATGCGGACACCTGTCCTGCTCAATCAACAACTTTGCCTTTACTTTGGGTGTTTGACCCTTCAACATAGATCAACGGTACTGTGACCCTCTTCTCGATCAATGGTCGAGATCCCCTTCGGGTTTTCGGACTTCATATTTCTCAAATCTCAAACCTTTCCCTTTGATCTGACGATCATGAATTACTTCGAGTCTTTACCCGGAGCTCACAGATTTGTGCCACCTGTCCTCTGGATCTATGATTGAGGATTACTTTGGGTCTTTACCCAGGCTGCATCGATCTACGCCATGTCTCCCTTTATATGATGACCAAGAATTACTTCGGGTCTTTACCCGAAGCTCACAGATCTACGCCATGTCCCTTCTCAACTCCGACGACTCAGATTCACTTTGGGTGATCCGACGCCTGAGTTTTACTTCAGGTGATTTGATGGCTCAGATCCACTTTGGCTAATCAGACGGTTGAGATTCACTTCAGATTTCCGAAGCTTCAAACTACGAAAATCTCAACTCTCAAACCTTACCTTCTCCTGAACTCATAGTATTTGACAGCTCAGATTCACTTGGTAAATCCGACACTTGAGGTTCACATTAGACGATCTGACGGCTCAGATCTGCTTCGGCTGATCAAATGATGGAGATTTCACTTTGGCTCTCTGGCTCTTCAGACTTCGGAAATATCAAACCTCAAACTTGCCTCCTCCTAAGCTCACAATATCTGACAACTCAGATTTGCTTGGGTGATCTGATGCTTGAAGTTTATGTCAGCTAATCTAACGGCTTAGATCTGTTTCGGATGATCGAACGATTGAGATTCTATTTCAGATTTTCGGCTCTTCAGACTTTAGAAATATCAGTTCTCAAACCTTGGTGAGTTCTCTTTCTTGAGTGTGCGAAGCACTAAGACTCGTGCACCTTAATATGATCGGACGACTGTTGATCCTTTCCAGTGTGATCCAATGACCACTATCGCTCCTCTCTCTTGAGCTTCTGATCTCTTCAGACTTAGAAGGTTTCTCAGTCTTCAAAGGTTTCAACCTTTGCTCCTCCTGCGAGTTCGACTCTTGGATCTCGTAAACACTTTTGATAAGTGCTATCTCTTATGAGCTTGATCCTTAAAGGATTTTGATTTCCCATGCACACCTTGCATTCTCGGGATTTCTATAACTCAGATAAAAGGATTTCTTGAAAATAAATTCTTCTCGCCCACCTAGCGTTCCTCTGTTCTGGTTCTTTGACACTTGGTCGCTTCTTGATGCTGTGCACTCCTTGCACCTGGTCTAAGTTTCCTTTGTTCTCTCTGAAATCCTCTGAGTCACTCAGAGACTCAATCGATGCACTCCTTGCGTTTGATATGCACACCTTACACACGAGTGTCAGAAGAGAAACAATTGAAACTTATCCAGTTTCGTCACGAACTCATACAATAAACTTCTCGACAATCATACATGAACGAAATAAACTAAAGAACACATACAAAATGTAACATTCATTCAATCACACATTAAGATGAACATAGTCCAAGGATTTGGGACAATTCTTTCTGTTCTATTCATTCATGAAAAAATTATATATATTTATTCTACTCTACTTTGTTCTACTGATCTCTCTGATCTCTATCTCATTCTCTCTATTCTATTACAATAAAACAAAAACTATCTAAGGACTGGCTCCACGAGCTCTGTCATCCTATCTGCAACCGATCCTATCAATTCTTAGCGGTTACCTACTTTGTCCTATTACAATAACTACCAGTTATTTCCAGATAAGAGTCAACACTTCATATCTGCAACCCCTTACCATCCTTAAGACTTTACAAACAAGTTACATTTTAAAATACTGTTTACAAAATATCTTAATAACCAATTTATCTCTGAAATAAATGTTGAGATGTCATATCCTTGCCTCCACACTTGCGTCTTTTACTTTGGAGGCGATGCTTCTGCATCATCCTCGCTGAAGGACGATTCAGATTCTACTTCAGAACTTAGGGTATTCAGGACTCGGGAGTTTTGGGTGTTGTGCTTGTAAATCTCCCGAAGTGATAAGTCTTCGAAGTAAAGGATTTGCTGCCATGTGTCCTCGATGATGGATGGTTCAGATTCTACTTCGGAACTTCGGGTAATCGAGCTTCAGAAGTTTACACATGTTACGCTTTAAGATCTTCTGAAATGATTAAGTCTCTAAAGTAAAGGATCTTCCGCCACGTGTCCTCACTGATGGACGGTTCAAATTCTACTTCGGAACTTTGGGTAATTGGGCTTCAAAATTTTATGCATGTTACGCTTGAAGATCTTATGAAATGGTGAAGTCTCCGAAGTGAAGGATCTGCCTCCATGTGTCCTCGCTGATGGATGGTCCAGATTTCACTTCGGGACTGCGGGTGTTTGGACTTGAGAGTGTATGCATGTTGAGCTAGAAAAATCTTCCGAAGTGTTAAGTCTCCGAGGTGGAGGATCTGCCTCCACGCGTCCTCGTCGAAGGATAGTCCAGATTTCACTTCGGGACTTCGGGTGTTCGAGCTCCGAAAGTTTATTAGAGTATTGCATTGGAAATATTCTGGGATAGTACAAACCCGGTTAACATGGCATACTCTTGGAGCTACTATCTAGTCTTTAATCTTTGCGCGACTCTAATGCTCTGAATGCACAAAAACCGTCGATCTGGGTACCTGCTAGTGCTTCATCGTCATCTTGTTGATATGTCTGTTCCTACCGTCCAAGTCTGAAATGGACTGTCCTAGTTGTCTTGTTGCACTGGGTTTTTCTCTGTACTTACAACCTAATCGAACGACCCGCAACAAGCTCAGTTAAAGGCTAACAACATGGCGGATAATTTTAAAACTAAGTGTGTGTTTTATGATCCAATAAATGACGCTTTAACGAAATATAACAGTCAGAGATAAGTGGAAGGTAAATCCCCTTTGACCTGTAAGGGGATAATTATAAAGAAGTAAAACACGATGCATACTTTAAAAGAATAAGATATCTATTTAATGGATTATCTCTATACTACAACCAATGTTGGAGAGTCAAGGAACTTTAAAGTCCCCTAACAATTTTTTTTTTTTATTTGGGAAATTTGGGGTATATTACACCCACAACTAACCAAAAAACTCTAAAAATCCAATTTTTTTGTTGGTTTTTAGAAACAAATATAATGGTAAAAATCAAACAAAAATCACAAATTTAGATCTCTTTCCTAGTCAAGTGAAAAGTTAACAGTTTATTTAATTTCCTAGACTTATTTTATCAAGGGTTTGTGTTTAATTGTTTACCTGTAACCCTAAAAAGGAAAAACAACCCTATAGATTTATGCCTCGAGGTTATATTTAACTTGTTGTGGGATGATTTAAGGATTTCTAAAATCTATAAAATACATAACAACAATAAAAATCAGGTTTGAAGAAACCCTAAATTTAGGGTTTGGTGCTTAAAGGTTCATATTTTCTCATACCTAGATTCTACTTCATTGCTAAAACATTTCTACAAGCTTACCTAACATTTCTAGTGGTGAAATTCATCTCCATTTTTCTTTTAATTGCTCATTATTTATTTTGGAGATTATTTAGGTGAATTCCAAGTGCTAACAATGGAAACCCTAAGGGGGAATTTACTCTTTCATTTCAAGTTCTTGCTTATTCCTCTATTGTATATCTTTAGAACATGATTCTAACACTTGTTAGGATGTTATTTAGTTTCATATCTATCTCCCTAGTGAAACATCCAAGACGTCTTGCTCACAAGTGGATAATCTCTCTCTTCGATGGTTCTTTATTCACTTCAAATTTGAAAATTTTGTGTTAATTGATCATAAAAATAGTTTTAGAAGCTACGTAAAAACCTAAGCTTCTCCTTGTTGTAGCATATGATTGATTGACACTCAAAGCATACATTGCACAATCATTATTCCCTAAAAGTAGCTTGAAGTGGTTCGTGCTGTTACGAGGAAAATCTCTCTATGGCTAGGGTAAACCACAACAGATGGAAATGACTGCAGAAATCAACTCTATCCCAACAACATGCTATATAAACCAATATGCAAGCGAGATAAGAAAGGGGCCTACCTCGTCCAGATGTTCGATGAAGTCCACCGTTGAGCACTGTGACCCAAAGCTATATACCTGCAACAAGTTTTCAACAAACAAGCAAAGCAAGCATATGTTGGTAATATAAAAGGTTAGCATATTAGATAGCATAATCCATTAACAAACATGAAAAATACGCCCATGGAATAATAATTCACTATATTTGCACGATATCAATTGGACGGGAAGAGAGTATTTCTATTAATAAATGATCAACATAAGTGAAAATGTTACAGACTTCTGTGTCGACACGGTTCAAAACCGAGAAACTAAGTTCCTTCCAGCTGGGCCTCCACCACTTCAATCCTCCACCAAAGGAAAGCTCATAGAAGGGAGACGATGAGGTTCTCCATCAATAAGGGAAGAGGTTGGGGGCTGAACACTGCATTCAGACTTAAAGGACAAAGGGATGCAGACTCAATTTGAAGTAAATAATTTCTCGAGAGTAACTTTTCTCTCAAAGTTGAATTCTTTCTCCTCTTCCATAGCTTGGAATTGGAACATTTATGGCCTTTAAAATGGAAATGAAGGGCCGAGTCAGAACGTTTCCAGTATATGGAAGGCCAAGGATCAGAGATCTCCTGTCGTGACATAGAAACCTGACATTTAATTTTCATTTTCTGTCACAAATCCTAATGTACGCAGGCTGTAGTGGATCAGCCTGCATATACACATGATGTATAGTGTGCAAGATGCGTACATGTGGAAAAATATTTATTTTTGTCTCTGGATTTTATTAACAGGGAAGATAAGTCTGCATAGGGAAATGGAATAAGGCCCTCTGTGCAAGATTGCATAGGGTGAGGAAAATCTTCCTATAACAGATGCCCCCTAATGTGTGAGGTCAGAGGAGTATCTGCGATGGCCGAAATACATTATAAACAACCTAGAAGTGGAGTGGTAGGGAACCAACTAGACGAACTAGTTTCTCATTGCATTCTGCACTGACTTTGCATACATGGTTGCCAATGGAATTACACTGTAGATCCATGTGAAAATATAGCAAACAAGTGTCTGTGGCCATGAATAGACAAATGCAAATGCGGTTACATGCCAATAGCTGTCATAGTCATGAACAAGGCCCAGTAGAACCAACCTCAAAATCAAACTAAAGATATCTGTATACCATGGAGTACAATCTCATCTCCCATGATCACTGAAGTCATATAGGTATTGGTCCAATGAAAAGGAAGCAACAACTCAAGAAAGATGCGGCCACATAGTGATTTCTTCAAGTCTTCTACACAATATTCCAAGGGTGCAAGTCTACATCATGTGAATAAATGAGTTGAGGTCAACACAATGAGACATCGTTTGATTACCGGTTATTGAGGTATACCGTTAACAAACATGAGACATCCTATCGATAATGAAAGTAGGTATCAAGGCATCGAGTACATTTTTACAAGTGTGAATAAAGGAGTCGGTGTAGAACACCTAAAGAATCCATCAATTAGGAGACATTGATGTATTCCCAACTGTCGATAGCGAGAGAGCCTACCACTGATGACTGCAAGCCTCAAGGTACTCATAAGACTCTAGGTCCCGTTTCTAGAATAAATGGGCTGAAGTCGATGGAAAGAGACCCACTGAAAGGAGAACATTAAGGAATATCTCATCATTTAGCACGAGGTACAAAACATGAGCTTCATGATTTGGTGGAAATCGGATGAAGAACATGTTCACAAAACAACAACCCTGTGCGTCTTTCGCGTGTGCCAAGTGAAAGCGGTACACGAAAAAGACCCTCTGAATAACAACCAATGATGAAAATTGCTGACAAAGGCGAGGAAACCATCAATAATGCTAATGGCATCCAAGACACTGCACGATTCTCAATGTGTGAATAGATGTCTTGCCGTCGAACATAAGGGAAACCACCCAGTCAACAAACAATGATGAAATGTTGACTGTTAGGTTCAAGGTTACCTACCAATGATGAAAGTAGGTACATGGTGCATGATAGGACTACAATATCATGTGATTTTGAGACAAACTGAGGGTATGGTCAACATGCAAAGTCAATATTTTTGAGGAGTGGTCGACACAGGTTGATAGACTTCCTTTGAACAAGAGCATGAGACATATGGAGGACTCCAACAGCATAGAACCAATGATGAAAGCATGAAATGTAGGAGGCATCAATGGAATTCTCTCTAGGGACTGAAAGAGTAACCAGTCGGTAGAGAAGACTCTGTAAAGAGATCATCTTCCTAAGGCCATGCTAATCCCAAAATTATGATGATGAATTGATCCGTTGGATCTTTTAATGACTATGGTTGAGTTTTAATTTTGCATACGTTAATTATCCAATTGAGAAGCTTAATGAAAGAATGAGGAAAGAAGAGGAATTATGACAGCCATATACACATATGCAGATTTGAAAGGAAATAATAGGCAGCAAACCATAACACGAGAATTGATAACGGAGTTCGGCACAACGTTGCCTACATCTCCGGGCCTTTGTCTCTATGGGGGAGGCTTCTTTATTTTTGTTCAAAATCTCAAACGTACATTGCAGCAGTGCCAATTGGCTACAAGACTGATCTGGTCATGTTCTTCCATATCTCTAGAACCTTGCAAAGAAAATGGCACGCAAAAAGGACGTCCGGAGCTCCCAGAAATGGCCCGCAAGCGTCTGCTCCTCAATAGCTTCCCTGCATAAAAATGGCTTTGGATTGGCTTCCCTTCAACATAACTCTGCTCTGACTGTCCTCCATGGCCTCAAATAGGCCTGGTTTATATAGATCTGAAGTTGGTTATCCATCCCCAACTTCCTCCCAAAATTTGGGCTCTAAAAATGCCCAATATCTCCCAAAAATGGGCCAAATCCTCCATTAACAGGCTAAAATCTTTTAAAAATCCAAACTATTAACAAAAAAACCCACTTTATGTTTATTTGGGCGTAGCCCCCAAAATGCACGCGCTCCTAGTCATATGGAAGGTGGCCATGTGGCCGGGCGCTCCTCTGTTTGTGCGCTGCCCCCCCTGTCCGACTGGCTCTTGGTCATCGGGCGTGGTCATAGGACCAGGCGGTTAACAACTTACCCACGCCCTGTTTGGATTATGGTCCTGGGTCACATGGGACCACCCAAGAACTGAGGGCCAGGCCCTATCCGCCAACACCCGTGGTCGTGGTCGTATGTCAGTGCCGAGGGCTGGGGCTAAGCCCCGACCCTTTCCACCTCCGAATAGAACTTTAACCAAATTCATATATGTTTATTGCCATATGACTAACAAGGAACACCTGTGGGGCGGGCGGTTAGCCCAGTCCTACCAGTCCACAGCCCGGAGGAGAGGTCGGGGGTTCAACCCCGGTGAAACCATATAATTTTACATAAACCATGAACCAACCACAAGGTGCCACGTGGCAGACCATGACTGGGTCATGTGGCACATCAACAACCAAACAAAAACTACCAAGTGTCGAATGCTGACTTGTCCATGTATCTACCACCTGTCACCGTACCTACCCAATCACTGCCCTGTCAGCCTTGCCACGTGTCTGCCACGTCAGCCTATGCCACGTGTCACCCTTACAGTGGTGACACATGTCACCCTCTGACTGGCCCAACTGTATCGGTTGTACGTCACATCACCTGCCATGTGTCATCATCAGGAGCTGCCATGTCAGCTGTACGGATGTACGGCCTGTACAGTCAGCCTGCCATGTGGCACTGTATGGACTGTACAATCATCCCCTTTTTTTTTTGCCTGTTTGGGTTTTCGGAAAGAACGCGATATCTTTCGCATACGAAGCCCGTTTGACGAAGTAAATATATGGCCGGAATCAGGAAGACGAGGTGGACGCAATGGCGCTAGTTTCGTCAGATTCCGAGCACTTTGATTTTTGAGCCCTGTCAGGCTTCTGGATCCGATTCTGGATCACACCTCCCCACTAAAAGACCTTTTGGTCCCCAAAATGTTACTGACCAGTCAATAAGCTTGGGATAGGCCACCCGGCTTGTCCTCTGTCTCTGAACTCTGTCCTGTGCACCTGTCTCATCAAGATCAACTGTAACACAATCATGACAACTCACAGTATATTGTTAGCCATTTGAACCCTGTTACATCTTACTGGAGCCACTATCATCCATGTAGAAAACATTACTAATGATAGCATCAAAAAGACGACTGCAAATGAGCTGATATACTTGAGATATTTACACGACATGAGCTTATCTTGAAGCAACTTATGATTGATTTTCCATTCAACAATCATTTCTTGTTCTTGCTTAAGATCGATTACTTCATTTGAAACAATTATTGGTTTATTGCTTGCTTGCACTGCCTTCTTTAATTGTTCCATTGTTTGAAGTGTTTTATTTGCTTTAACATGATGAGCATGAACCACATAATCTTGACCTGCTTTAGTGAATTGATATTGATTCTTTGTCTTGTAGAAGATTGCCTTACGATCATATAAGTATGGACTACCTAAGACCATTCCACATTCTCTTAACGACACTACATCACATGTTACTTCGTCCACATACTTAGATGAAATTGCAAATTTGATTGTGCACTGCTTTGCTATGTGCATTTGATGATGATTGCTTATCCATTTAAGTGTGTAAGGATTATGATGTGGTTGTGTTTTTAATCCCAATTGCTTAACCAATTCTTTTGAGATTAGATTAGATTGAGATCCACTGTCGATTAATGTGTCTATCTTAGTGTGTCGCATGATTACCCTTATATGAAACAACTTGTTTCTACAATCAATGTCTTCACCAA
>ML830705.1:19417-33012 GCA_009831015.1 Picea engelmannii | reverse complement strand
CCAACATCTGTCCTCATCATGTCCCTCTTTCTTGCAATGCTTGCAAGAGGGCTTTCCTTCCTTCCTCGTCACTGCATTTGCATTCTTTCCATGCCTTTTCCTCTTGTCCTCTTTCCTTGAAGACGATGATTCCCCTGACACACTTGCTTTCCCTGCTTCAATATACGTAGCTTGAACAAAAACCTCATCAAGGTTAGTGGGTCCAAACATAAAAACAATGTTTCTAATATGCGTAGGTAAACCTCCTATATACTTCATACGAGTTTCTTGTGTTTGCAAAGGAATATCTAACATTAATGCCATTTTTCGAAATCCATCGGTGTATTCTTGCACTGTTTGTCCTTTTCTTAGTTTTAGAGATTGCCATTCAATTAATGCTTTTTCTTTATAACCCAAAGGATATAATTTTTTCCTAAGTGCAGAAATGAAACTCTTCCATGATGGAAATACATTACCCACTTGTTGTGTTCCCTTTTGCAGCTTGCTTTGCCACCAGATGAGAGCTGTACCTGCAAGTCTCAAAGATGCCAACTTAATTTGTGTGACCTCATCTTTGATCTGTTGCACACTGCAGTATACCTCCATCTGCCTGATCCAATTGTCAATTTTCTTTGCATTTACTTCACCATCATATATGGGCAACTCAAATTTAACATCGAGTTTTAACAATGGCATTTCATTCTTATTCTTATGAACATTTTTCTTTTCACTAGATTTAGAACTTGAACTTGAAGAAGAAGGAGAAGAAGGAGGTGATGATGGAGGTGAAGGAGGAATCTGAGGATGATCCTCTTCCTCTTCACTTTTTCCCTTTGAATATTCACCCAAAACTGGTCTCTTTCGTTCCAAGTAATCCTCGTACAAAACTTTCACCATCTCCGACATAGCAAGGAATGTTTTCCGGAACTCTTTCTCATCCTGAGAAATCCCTTCTTCCGATGCCATCTTCTCGCTGTGAGAAGCTCTCTTTCTCAATCCAATTAATGGATTCTCTGCAACAAGCTCGCCTTCACCACGCTGTAGCTTTTCCCTGGTTAACATGCAAAACTCAAATCCAAACGTCAACTAGATCTGATACCACTTGATCCGTTGGATCTTTTAATGACTATGGTTGAGTTTTAATTTTGCATACGTTAATTATCCAATTGAGAAGCTTAATGAAAGAATGAGGAAAGAAGAGGAATTATGACAGCCATATACACATATGTAGATCTGAAAGGAAATAGTAGACATCAAACCATAACACGAGAATTGATAATGGAGTTCGGCACAACATTGCCTACGTCTCCGGGCCTTTGTCTCTGTGGGGGAGGCTTCTTTATTTCTGTTCAAAAGCTCAAACGTACATCGCAGTAGTGCCAATTGGATATAAGACTGATTTGGTCATGTTCTTCCAGATCTCTAGAACCTTGCAAAGAAAATGACACGCAAAACGGACGTCCGGAGCTCCCAGAAATAGCCCGCAAGCATCTGCTCCTCAATAGCTTCCCTGCATAAAAATGGCTTTGGCTTGGCTTCCCTTCAGCATAACTCTACTATGACTGTCCTCCATGGCCTCAAACAGGCCTGGTTTATATAGATATAAAGTTGGTTATCCATCCCCAACTTCCTCCCAAAATTTGGGCTCCAAAAATGCCCAATATCTCCCAAAAATGGGCCAAATCCTCCATTAACAGGGTAAAATCTTTTAAAAATCCAAACTATTAACAAAAAAACCCACTTTATGTTTATTTGGGCGTAGCCCCCAAAATGCGCACGCTCTTGGTCATATGGGAGGTGGCCATGTGGCCGGGCGCTCCTCTGTTTGTGCGCTGGCCCCCCTGTCTAGCTGGCACCTGGTCATCGGGCATGGTCATAGGACCGGGCGGTTAACAACTTACCCGCGCCCTATTTGGATTATGGTCCCAGGTCACATGGGACCGCCTGAGAACCAAGGGCCAGGCCCTATCCACCAACACCCGTGGTCGTGGTCGTATGTCAGTGCCGAGGGCTGGGGCTAAGCCCCGACCCTTTCCGCCTCCGAATAGAACTTTAACCAAATTCATATATGTTTATTGTCGTATGACTAACAAGGAACACCCGTGGGGCGAGTGGTTAGCCCGGTCTTTCCATTCCACAACCCGAAGGAGAGGTCGGGGGTTCGACCCCGGTGAAACCATATACTTTTACATAAACCATGAACCAACCACAGGGTGCCACGTGGCAGCCCATGACTGGGCCACGTGGCACATGAACAACCAAACAAAAACTGCCAAGTGTCGAATGCTAACTCATCCACGTATCTTCCACCTGTCACCGTACCTGCCCAGTCACTGCCCTGTCATCCTTGCTACGTGTCTGCCACGTCAGCCTGTGCCACGTGTCACCCTTATAGTGGTGACACATGTCACCCTCTGACTGGTCCAACTGTACCGGTTGTATGTCACATCACCTGCCACATGTCATCTTCAGGAGCTACCACATCAGCTGTATGGCCGTACGTCCTGTACAGTCATCCTGCCACGTGGCACTGTACGGACTGTACAATCATCTCCCTTTTTTTTTGCCTGTTTGGGTTTTCAGACAGAATGCAATATCTTTCACATACGAAGCCCGTTTGACGAAGTAAATATATGGTCGGAATCAGGAAGACGAGGCAGACGCAATGGCGTTGGTTTCGTCAGATTCCAAGCACTTTCATTTTTGAGCCCTGTCAGGCTTCTGGATCAGATTCTGGATCATGAATGGACTCAATAACTTTGTCCTTTGTTCAAAGGCAACAAGACTGTTGCCAGTACAAGTTAATACTCCCTTCCTGCTTGTCGTTTTTTGTTTTTTTCATAGACAAATGAATGCTATGATATAGAGGAGGAAACAAGTGTTTCAAGTAAGCAAAACTAGTTCCAACAGTGTAACATACCTATGCTCAATGCAGGGAAATGCATGCGGGAGATGGACACTCGGGGGAATGTTCCCTCCTAGGTATAGGGTGTCAAATTGTGAAGGATATAAACAAGGCTCTGCTTGGTTGAGGATGCAAAACTGATGAGGAAAATGATTTATAACGCAAAGCGAGAATCGACTATAGGCTGAATACTGCAAGCAAGGGCATGAGATGCAATCACAACTTAACACCAAAAAATGTCCTTTTTTATGTCTTTTAGTCTACTTGGTGTGAAAAAGGGATAAACCTATGCCAAATAGATGTCTTTTCAAAACCAATTTATGAGTGTGAAAGAGACAAGTTCACTTGGAAATATTTTCACTTGTTGATAATGAGTCAGAAAAGAGCTAAATTAAGACTCATGAACTTTCAAGTCCAATTTAACGAGTGTGAAAGGGACAAATCACTCAACAATCTTTTCGTTTTAAAAGACGAGTTGGAAAAGAGCTTAACTCGAAATTGTTTGGGAGTCCTCGGGGTATAAGGCAACATGTTTATGAGTGAGAAATGAGGCTCAACATAAAGTCATGTACTAACTATGAAGGACTCCCAGTCCTATGGAAAAAACTCTGCATGGGCACCAAATGCAATAGGGGATCTAACTAGGGCACCCATGTTCAATAAGTCTCTACCACTTGATAACAACACGACTTATAGCAGATAGAAGGTTCTGTGTCGCATCAAATGGGTTCGTACCTAAGGCATAAAAGTGACAGTTATAGGATAATGTGAAAATGCATAATGGACTGGGTACCTATTCTATATGCTGGGCAATGAAAATACTTTCCCGTGGTGACGAACGGTCAACACAATGTTGAAAAATGCAAGAATCCCGGGTTAAAACTACAAAAACCAACTCAATCCACCTTTGTATTAGTCCATTAGGTGAAAAAATGGCTTAAAACTATAGAAAGTGGGTAAAAATAGTTTATAAATAGTAACAAAACCAAAAATTACTATACCATTTAGATTTTTTACCCAAATAGTGCAAATTGGACCAAAATACCTCCGAGATTCAAATGACGATTACGGGAGAATCAAGCAACGAAATCAACAACTGTCTGGATAAGGTAAATCTACTTCTCTTCCTCTTCAATTTCAGTGGATTAAATTTTTGAGTTAGGTTCCAAATTTGTAGTTTTTGAGGGCGCAAAATGTGAATATCGGTGTACATGGGCTGTCTTCAATCGGGTCGCGTATATGATGAGTTATACACGCCCATGTAAACTGCATGACACATATAACAAGCCCTATATGCGACTGGAAGCTAAGTAGCTCATGTACATGCACGCAAACAAAGAATTTTAAGTATTCTAACTCAAATTTTGATTTTTCCTTGGCAGGATGGTTCTTGAATGGAGAGAGAGAGAGAGCACGAAGAGGTTGATGCTGCTATGGATTGAGATCCCGGGGCCCAAATGGCCTCAAAGAGATGTGGCTTGTATAAATTTTGGGAGCTCAAAGGAATGAGAGCCCAGGTGAGGTTGCTCAAGATGCTTGTGGGTTACTAGGACCCTGAGAAAGAAAGCTTCAATCTTGATGGGCAACCATTGATAATTGAAGTAGAGGACATTTACTTTTTGACTGGTCTATCACACCAAGGAGAGGTTGTAAACCTGAAATCATGGGGAGCAGGGAGAGGAATGAAAATAGAGGAGTACATCGATGCCCACTATGTAGCGGAGACTCCTAAGGTAGGGAGTCAACTCCCTATATGGGCAATAAACAATCTTAGCCTGAAGATTATTGTCCTTGTATTGAACAGGATCACAGGTCCAACCTCCTTGCACCAGGCATTGAGGCTGCTCATGTTCTATGCAGTGCAGAGTATGAGACCCACAGTATATGACTAGTGTACCTCACTACTGACAAATATGAAGAGTCAGTTGATAGAGTGCAAACATGGGAGTAAGAGAAATTTTGGGTTTGCCTCTATCCTATGCAGTCTCTTCTTCGAGCGGGTTCCAAGTCTAGGACCTAGAGTCGAAATTCTTTCGAGAGGACCTTAGGATCTAGCCATGGCACAGTGGACTGAGGTAATGAGGCCGCAGGGTGGATGTAGGGTGCCAACACCCTACAACGAGGATTTATTCTACCGATGGCAGCAATAAGTCATTTCTCTAGATGACTATTTGTATGCAGGGATAGACTTTCGAGGAGATCCAGACATGCCACTCCCACTAGTGACCGCCTACGTCGACATAGGTATGTCAAATGCTTTTACATATTTCATTTTTTTGTATTTTTTTTAGTAGAAACAAAATATTTTTGGATGGTGCTTAAGTATTGACCAGACACTTGTGTAATGCATATGTGGGTCCACGATGACCAGACAGGTTTCTTGACATCGATGGAGGAACTAGGGAGACGAGGCAGTAGGAGGAGAAGCCAAGAGGGTCCTACAAAACGTGTAGGGAAACCTATCACATTTGGCTCACAAGATTCCCATGGTTCAGGTAGAGGATCTGCTTGAAGCCATGCAATGATAGGTGGTTGGTGTACCCAGGGCATGGGTACAACTCTTTCGATGTCTCGCAAACGTCGTGGTTTTTTACCATGACACATATCCAGCGCCATGGGTGTAGATGTCATGGGATATTGTAGTACTGACTGTATATGTGTATTGAGGGTATTAGCCCCAATTTTGTACTATAAGCACCATATTTTTTGAAATATATATTAAAAGGGATCTTCGGCTTTACTTATATTTTACAATGTGTACATTGATGAGATGGTTTTCTTTGCTTTAGTTATGTGACAAATGCCAATCTAAAACAAAATTAGCATAAACATCAGATACATGATTAGAACTCCTAGGAATGTGATAATATGTAAAAAATCAAACTGTTGTTCTAAAAGACGTACCCATAGGAATCGTCAGAGTAAAGTAGGATCACGCACGTGGTAATGACCGTTCAACTGACATACTACTAACTAGGAATCCAAGGTAAACTTCTAAAGAACAAATACCATGTGAGATAGAATCACACAAAATTTCCATAAAGATGCTATATTCGGCCACATTGTTCATGGATGGCCCTAGGCATACACCACCTGAAGACACCAGTAGACCCTCGGGTGAGTAAACCACCCAAGCGGCAGAAGCCAAGTTCCATGTATGACGAATAGTTCCGTCTGCGAATCCTAGGTAGATCGAAGACTCTGTTGACATCTATCAACCAAATGAAAACTCGGTAAGAAACCCGAAGATGAAAAGAAAGAAAAAATATATATACAATAAATTACATTAGTATACAAAGAGTTCTGCCCAAGCTCGGGACTCAAGCGTAATATATTTTCAAGTAGAGCCTATTTCTGGGCTCGAAGAACCTATTCCCTTCATAATATTCTAACTCATAGGCTCCTTGTTATAGAACACGTCGCATGATGTAAGGACCGTGCCACATGGGCTTAAAATTGCCTACCCCCAATGGTTCTTTGGCTTGATCATACAAGAGGACCAAGTCACCCTCAGCGTACGACCAAGGACATACAAACTTATCGTACTGGACCTTGACACATCTTTTGTTCACCTTGATAGCCACAGAGGCATCTCAACGCTCCTCATCAAGACTCTTTAGGTGTACAAGGCATCGCTCGAGATCGAAAGTGTCAGGTAGGAGCGTGACTGCCAACTGAAGAGAAGGGATTTTGCATTCAATAGGTAAAATCGACTCCACACCGTGCACTAACTGAAAAGGGGAAAAAATTGGTGGTGGTCTTAATCAAGGTTCGGTGTGCCCAGAGTGCGGGATATAGCATGATGTGCCAGTTGGACTTGCTCTGATTGACATTTTTTTACAAAATTATCTTGAGAGACTTGCTGACGGCCTCTACTTGTCCATTTTCCTAGGGGTAGTAAGGAGAAGAATGACCATGTCTAAACCCCAGCTTAGATGCTAGTTATTTCATCATTTCGTTCTGAAAGTGACTGCCATGATCAGTGAAAATCTCACTCAGTATACTGAACCGGGCGATAATTTGATTGAATACGAAGAAAGCGACAGTCTTCCCATTAGATTTAACTGTAGGCATGGCCTCAGCCCACTTAGTAAAGTAGTCGACGACCACAATAATGTGTTGATGTGCCCCAGCCGAAGTTGGGTTGTAATCCATGAATTCCGCCCCCCACTTGGTGAAGGGACTGACGGTAATGGATGGATGGAGAGGGGCTGGATGCGAGTGCATTTTTCGAGTGAACACCTGGCAGGGGTGACACTTCTTAACCACTTCAATACAATCTTTGAAGATAGTAGGCCAGAAATAACCGGCTCGCAAAATTTTTTGGGCTGTTGCAAGCTCAGATGGATGACCAACACAAGCCCCACTGTGGCAATTGTTTAGGACAGACTCGACCTCTCTGTGAGTTAAAAAATGACACAATATATTGTCTATTCCTCAGCGATACAAAGTGTCACCGATGATAGTGTATTTCCTAGCTTGGTATCTTATACGTCGTTGGTCATCTCGTGAGAGATGCTGAGGGAACTTCAAAGTTTGAAGATAGAGAACAATGTCTCCATACCAGGGGTCAGGCAACGAGACAAGAAAAATGTGTTTGTCCACAAATGAATCAACATGGATAACTTCCTCATCTAACTGTGGAAAATCGAATATTAACTCCGTGAAGACTAGGGATTTCTTGGATTTCACGGAAGCAAAATCGAGATCAAACTCTTATAAAATGAAAATCCATTTATTATATTTTCCCCCTATGATACGCCTAGTAAGGATGTATTGAAATGGATTAACATACACAACCATAGTAGTCTTGCAGAGTAATATATAATGACGCAAACGTTGGACTACGTGAACGACATCCAAAGCTAGCTTTTCAACGTGAGAATAATTAAGTTCAGGACCGTCTAAAGTTCGACTAAGATAGTAGACGACATCCTCGTGGAGCTCATCATCCTCCTGAACCAGAACCATACCAATCGTATCCTCAGATGCAGCGATATAAAGAAAGTAATCTCTACTGTAGTCAGGAGGCTTCAGTAGAGGTGTTGATACTAAGGCTTTCTTCAAAGCATCGAAGGACTCCTGGGCTCGCTCATCCTAGATAAAAGGGGTGTCCTTCTTCAAAAGATGCATGAAACCCTTAGTGATGGTGGCATAGTTCACTATAAACCCGATCCAGGTGGATATCGGTAGCCACCCACCTTTTCCAACTGGCTCAAAACAGTTTTCTGGCAATTTTGGTAATTTACTATTTTTAGCAGTTTTTCACTTCCGGAGACGTTTTGAGGCCCTAAACGATGTTTTTTTGGGAAAATGGGAAACAATATGGAATTTCCATTGATATTTCCCCCAAAATGAATCTCCTCGATGATACCTTTCTAGCGGGCTATCATACGCCTAAAACGAATATTGTATGCAAAAGTTATGACCCCGGGAAGTTGATGTACTAACTTACCCAAAAGGGGCCCACATGACTTTTGGCGCTTCATCTCCTAGGGTTAGGTTTTTGGATGTATAGGGTTTTTGGAATTCCTGTTTATTGTAAAAAGGCCTACAGAGCCTCATTGTAATAATTTTCTTGCGAATGAGCGCAACTGTCACATCTCTTCTCAGAGATAAGTTGCCACCATTCTAGCAAGCTTGTTTCTGCTGCATTTTACAGTTTTAGCTTAATTCCTTATTGAATAGAAAACCAGTTTTACTATATCTTTGTTATTTTGTGTTAAGAGCCTATTAATAATCTGTAGTCATTTCGTTCTTCTCATAAAATTCGGATCAGTGGTATTAGAGCAGCTTGCTCCTTGTTGTCTTAATGCATGTCCCCAACGAGGTCAGAGTACAAAGAGTTGGGTCTCGAGCTTGTTTCACTTGAGGAAAAAAGCTCTCGCACGCCCAAGCGACCTCTCATGGCAGGAGAAAATAAATATGATGGGACAGGGTATCCTTTCAAAATGTTGATTGAGGAAGACCTCACGCAACAGAGGGATGAGATGATGGATAGTTTCACGCAAATCCTTCGGCGACTACCAACATGCGACACATCTTCTTCGAGCAGAGGCGCCGCCCCCTTCAAGGTACAAATAAACTTCTATATTCCTATATTTGAAGGTCATATAGACGCAGATGTTGTAGACAAGTGGTTGAATCTACTAGAAGGGTATTTTTCTGTCCATAACTTTTCGAATAGAGAAAAGATTACTTTTGCGCTCCTCAAAGCCACTGCCCATGTCAAAGATTGGTGGGAAACTTTATGCGAGCAAAAGGAAACAAAGGAACTCTCATTATTTATAGTCATGAACACCTAGGAATCCTTCAAGGATGATATTAAGGAATAATACTACCTTGTCATAAGTTATGACGACTTGTATACCAAATGTACCACCCTGCGGCAAGAAAGAGACCAAGCAGTGCCAGATTTCACAAATATCTTCCATACCTTGTGCACCAAGATGGGTATCAAATATTCAGAGCGACATATGGTGCTCAAGTATCGCAGTTCTCTACATAGATACATCCAGACCGAAATGGAATTTTTGGACATCTCATCCTTGGGCGCAGCCTATTGATATGCCTGCAAAATCGAACAGAAGCTAAAACAAAAGACGCTGTAATTTGGGCCTGGGAACCCTGCACAACAAAAGCCAGGAAAGGGTGAACCCAACCCACAGAACAAAGGACAATTCAAATATGGATAGTATTAGGACAACTAGTCCAAGCCGCAAGAAAAGAAGGACACTGGAAAGACAAAGAAAGATACCGGGAAGTGGTGCAACTTCCATAAGAGCCCTTGGCATAACATTGCCGACTGCCGCTCAAAGAAATCGCTGGTGGCTGAAGTGAAAGCCTCTGAATCAGATGTAGGTTCTAACTTTGAGCCATAACCAAAAAGGGGAAGATGGATCATTGACGCGGAACCCAGTGCCACCGTTGTTACCACCAAGCTCCAACCTGGTGAACCAGATGAGCCAAAAGAAGGAGAGCGCCTCTTCCATTCACAGATGTGGGTAAAAGGCACCTCGTTGCACTTTGTCATTGATAGTAGTATCTAGAAGAACCTCATCTCAGTAGAGGTTGTCAAGTGGATGGCCCTATCGACAACGCCACACCCACAACCCCACACCCTGCGACAGCACAAGCTATACGCCAACTTGGAAAAATTATCCTTCGGCATGGACATGGTCCATTACATGGGCTACATCATTGATCAACATGGCGTACATGTGGATACAACCATGATACAAGTCATTCGTGACTGGCCAACCCCAACCACACTCATTGAGCTTTGGAGGTTCTTGGACCTTGCCGATTTCTACTCCAGGTTTGTGATGGGATTCTCCCATATTGCATGGGCCCTCAACCAAATAACCAGGGGTGGTGGTAAGGAGAAATTTGCGTCGGGCCGGTCCCAACAACAAGTGTTCGATGATTTGAAGCAGCGCTTGTGATCATCTCCAGTACTTTCACTACCAGACCTGCAACAACCATTTGAGATCGAGACAAATGCTTCAGACTATGCTGTGGGTGCCGTTCTCACTCAACACGACCACACCATGGCCTATCATAGTGAGACACTATCAAATTCTGTCTGTAAGTACCCTACTTATGACAAAGAAATGTACTCCATTATGCAAGCCTGTCACCAGAGGAGACATTACATTCTTGGGAAGGAGACAGTCATCCACACAGATCATAAGCCACTACAGTTCATGCAAACACAAGGAAAATTGCAGAATGACTGCAATCAAAAGTGGTCCACATACTTGCAGCAATTCCACTTCAACATCAAGTATAAAACATGAAGCACCAATCACGTCGCTGATTTCCTCAGCAGACCGCCAGTCGTGGAACTCACCACGGTGCTAGACTCTTGTGGTCATGAGACCTATGTATGGCCCCAACTCTATGAGACAAACTCGAACTTCGCCACCACCTACCAAATGTTGGGTGCAGACAGAGTTGTCAATAATTTCCATCTTTAGGATGGGTTGTGTCATCTGGGCCATATCTATGTTCCATCAAGAGAGCGAGCGAAGATGATCTAGGAAGCCCACTACAGTCGGGTGACAGGACACTTCGGTGTCGAAAAGACAGTGGTGATGCTAAAAAAACATTTCTACTGGCTGAAACGTTGACAAGAGGTCAACAAGTATATTAGGTCCTGCACTACCTGCGCTATTTCTAAATTGACCGCTAAGAAACAAGGCCTGTACACCCCTCTTCCTACTCCTGTCAAACCATGGGAATCCATCTCAATGGACTACATGTCGGGTCTCCCATCCACCAAGCGGGGAAATTACTGTGTTTTTGTGGTTGTTGATCGCTTTTCTAAGATGGCAATTCTGGTTGCCTGCAAGAAGAGCATCACAACAGAGGCCACTACCAAGCTCTTTTTTGAATGAGTCTGGGTAAATTTTGGAATCCTACAAACCATTATCTCATATCGGGACAGTCGATTTATCAGCACATTCTGGTTGAGCCTCTGGTCACTTCTAGACACCAAGCTCACCAAATCCACAACCTTCCACCCCCAGACAGATGGCCAAACCGAGGTCGTAAATTGAATGATTGTGCATATCCTTCGTATGTATAATTCCAAGAACCCTCGCACATGGGATGAGAGCCTTCCCTATGTCCATCATAGCTACAACCGAGCCCTGCATAGCTCAACCGACCACAACCCCTTTCAGGCGGGGTTGGGATTCCAACCATTGGGTCCCATAGATGTTGCACTTCCCCTTGTGGTCACCTCGACCGACTCATCTCCTGCTCCAACTGAAGCTGACAAAGTCACCTGGTTCATTGAGTGGATCCAACACATCCACCAACAGGTTCAAGATATCCTACAGAAGTCTAATGACAAGTACAAGCAGTGTCATGATCAACATCAGGTGCCACATAAGTTTCAGGTGGGGGACAAAGTTTGGTTTAACTTGAAGAAATAATGCCTTACAGGGCCCCATCGAAAGCTTCAACCACTTCATTATGGGCTGTATAACATCACCAAGGCCATGGGGGATAATTATTTTGAGCTCAACATTCCTCCTTTCCTTGGCCTCCACCCAGTGTTCAACGTGGATCTCCTTCGCCCTTATTTCCCACCATTATTGGACACCTCAGAAGTAGCAGAACAATTGAAACCAACAGAAATCAACCTCGACTACATACAACATGAATCCGATGATCATATTGTGGACACACAGATCAAGGGCACTCGACAACAAAGGATCCATCTTTATCGAGTCGTCAAAGCAGGGCAATTCCTGCACCAAGGCAAGTGGCTCACTCGGGGCCAAATTCAACAGAAATTTCCTCATCTGATGGGGGAACTCAACGCAATGGAGACCATTGCTTACTAATGAGGGAGGATTGATCCAGGTGGATATCTATGGCCAACCATCTTTTCCAACTGGCTCAAAATAGTTTTCTGGCAATTTTGGTAATTTACCATTTTTAGCAGTTTTTCACTTTCAGAGCCGTTTTGAGGTCCTAAACGATGTTTTTTGGGAAAATAGGGAGAAATATGGAACTTCCTTCAATGTTTCCCCCAAAATGAATCTTCTCGACGATACCTTTCCAAAGGGCTATCATACGCTTAAAACGAAGATCGTATACAAAAGTTATGACCCCAGGAACTTGATGTACTAACTTACCCAAACGGGGCCCACATGACTTTTGTCGCTTCATCTCCTAGGGTTAGGTTTTTGAATGTATAGGTTTTTTTTGCATTCCTGTTTATAATAAAAAGGCCTTCATAGCCTCATTGTAATCATCTTCTTGTGAATGAGTGCAACCATCACATCTCTTCTCAGAGATAAGCCGCCACCATTCCAGCAAGCTTGTTTTCATTGCATTTTACAGTTTCAACTTATTTCCTTATTGAATAGAAAACCAATTTTACTCTATCTATGATATTTTGTGTTAAGCACTTGTTAATAATCTGTAGTCATTTCGTTCTGCTCATAAAATCCGGATCAAAACCGACAAAGAAAGTTAGCTTTCTCCTATAAACCCTGAAGTTGTCTAATCATGCACGGGGGAGGGAACCGAAGTATTGCCTCAACCTTTAGTGGATCTACCATGATCCTAGTCTTAGAAACTAGAAAACCCAAAAGAAGACCAGACTTAACACAAAATATGCACTTGTGAGGGTTCAACCAGATTCTATAGTAACGACATCTTTCAAAAACAAGCTAAAGGTGAGTAGCGTGATCCACTCTCTTGTGAGAGTGAACAACAAAATCATCAAGGTAAGATTCGACTATATGCTTAAGATCATGAAAATCGAAAGTCATGGCATGTTCAAAGGTTTCTCCGTTGTTTTTAAGGCTGCAAGGCATTTTCTGGTATGCGAAAGTACCCCAAGGACAAATAAATGTCATCTTGTGTTGATCCTTGTGTAGAAATTTCGATACAAATTAATGTATTCTTGCGATTCTCCCGATCTAACAATTACCGCAACTTGTTAAATACAGAATCGCTTCTACTATTATTGCGGAAGCAATTTAAACCACGATCATACCACAATGCACAAAGTGAAATATCAATAACACATAACACAATAAGTTTTACCGGGAAAGAGTAAAGCTAAAAACCCCACTATCATATATTATGTATATCATGAATCATGAAACAATCTCATACAAAGCTCTAATCCAAGAGCTCTCAGTACAATACAATCGTCTCACACTGTCATACACAAATTAGCAAATGC
>ML830705.1:0-14544 GCA_009831015.1 Picea engelmannii | reverse complement strand
ACTCACTTAACTACACTTACAATTCTGTTACAATTCCAAATCACTCAGTTATGAATGAGATAATAGATTAATATTTATTGTCTAATTTAATTAAGGGAAAACTAAATTAGACACATGTTTCTTGTTGACTTTTCAACACCTTGGTTTTGATTTGAATTTGGTTATACCCTGAAAATCCATCCATAAAAGAAAATACTTCGCTTCCCGCACACTCGTAGAGAATTTGATCGATGAAAGGTGTTGGGAAGTTGTCTTTAGGACAGGACTTGTTCAGGTCATGAAAATCCATACATACATAGATGGTTCCTTGCTTCTTATATATAGGAACGGGGTTGGATACCCATTCAGTTAAGGGAACTGGGTAGATGAAGCCAACATTAAGTAGCTTCTCCACCTCTGCCTTTATAGTAGGGGGATTTTTAGGGTTGATAGCTCTAAGACGTTGCCGAACAAGTTTAGCATATAGATAAGTTCTAATCTCATGTTCGACAAGACGAGGGTCGATTCCTGTAATCTCTTCATATGACCAAGAAAATATGTATCGGAATTCCTTGAAGAGTTCAATGTAGATAAGGATTTCTTCTGGAAAACAATCCACATTGATATTTACATTTTCAACCTTGCCAGGGGTATGAGAGATGTCGATCATGACTGTAGGAGAAATACTCACCATGTTTCCTTCGGCATAAATGCTGTGCGTATCAAGTGGAACCACAGTGTGATCGACTATCTCACTCAAAGTAGATCGAAAGTCGTCTTGTTCAATTCTTTCAATCTCTCGGAGAAAGTAAGAGAGATGATGCATGTCATCCCAAGGTTTTTCAAAACTATTCATGGCTTCGATGATAGCTTCGTCTGAAGGAAAAGTCTCATTGAGGCAATCATGTGAACAAGACAACGAAGTCTGCCACACAGCCCTAAAAACGGGATCCTCCTCGTCTATTGTCGAGGGAATATGATCATGATCGATGGAAGAGTCAAGAACAACTTGATACACAATCTCTTCCACCGATAGTGGCATGGCCATTCCATCATGCAAGTGACCTTCACAAGACAAAATCGGGGAAGGTAGAGTCCACGGATCACTAAAATAGGAAGTGCATAAAGGAATGGACCTCCCTGTCGAGACATGCCTACTGGACATGGTATAGACGTGGTGACTTGGTGCCGTAAATTTGAAAGTACCCATAAGGGAAGAAGACATTCCGACACTGATATTCTCAGTTTCCAGCTGAGAATTGTCGATCACAGGGATCGACGGTCCAATAGATGCATTAGAACTAGAGCACATAAAGGATAACTGATCAATCGTCACGATCTTCCCTTCATGAGGAAAACAAAGAGTACATAAGACAGACGACGCGACGATGATCATAGCATAGGTCCAATTGCGTCCTAGAAACAAGTTATAATCAATAGGTGCATCAACTACCTCTACCTCTACCTCCACCTCTACCATCTTCCCACCTAACTGAACCAGAAAGGCATAGAGAATATCGTGAGGGCAGAAGTAATGACCGTCAAAAGCAGTCAACATGTTCGATGACTTGGTAAGAGTCAGAGAACTGAGAGCTTTCCAACAGATCACTTACATCACACAAATGGCAGCACATTCATCAACAACCGCACGTTTGATGGTATACTTTGACTAATCCACATGGATTTGGAAATCCACATGGTAAGGCAAGCAAGGCTTCACATCCGTGATGTCAAACTTGATAACTTTTGAGCCACTGGGTTCTAGAGCTCCTAAAGCAGAGAGTAAGGCATTCGTCTATGAAGGACACGTCTGGAGTGCTTCCAAAGCCAACATCGCACAAGGGGTTTGACCTAGGTCCTCAACTATAGAGTAGTTCTGGGAGGCTCTAGCATTTGGATTGTGGGTAGAGTGCTTGGGTACTCCTTTTGAAATCCGAGATGGTGGCTTTGGTTTCTTAATATGTAAAGTCATCTCCGGAGGAGGAGGAGGATATTCTAGACCAGTAATAGCTCGTGAAGAGCTATAGTCTCAAGATCGAGTGGCTACATTAACTTTCACATCGACCATATTGATACATAAATGGTCATCATCTTGCGATGGTTGATTTTGACTCCCACTAGCCACATTTTCGGCATTTGAGGAGCTCAAGGCCATGTGCTGATTATGTGGGAATGGATTCGTCAACACAACGGGTGATAGAGACAATAGCTTCACATATTCTACAAGTTTGGGGCATAAATGAGTAAGGTGATAATCTATGCAAAACTTACAAGGAAACTTCACCTTACGTCTTTCTCGTTTTCCCTCTCCAACATTATTACCCATCTTCTCATTATTACCATTATCCTTGGGTTTATTACCATTTTTCCCACCCTTATGGTTATTATGTCCTTTCTTCTTATTCCCTCCTGGTTGCTGGTTACCATTTGGGTTGGCCGACGATTGCGCAGAATGTACATCCGGCGACTGAGTGGTGTTGGAAGACACAAACGAAGCTGGCCCTCCTGTAGGCTTTTTTAGAGACAATTCTTTGATATGGCTTGTCACCGAGTCTGCAAAATTTACATTGGCGACACCTACAATGCCATCGGCATGAGGTCTGAGATTTTTCCTAGGGTTGTAAGTTGACCGCGGTGCATCGAAAATAAGGTGGTATAACATCCCAGACTGAGCATATATCAAGTCTAACTGCTGGGCTCTAAAGATCACCTCTTCCTTAGTGGTAACCCCAAAAGTAGCAACGTCCTTTGAGATAGGAGCGTGCAAAGACTTAAGAAACCATTCTAAAAGAAAGGCCCGGGGTATAGGGGTCTATTGAGCACTCAACACACCCTAAAAAGCCTATGCCAAATTTCACTTTTTGGGTACCATTTGATCTTTTACACTGTCTAATTCAACTTCAGTATGAAAAATGTTGCCTTTGCTTATCATTTTGATTCTCTTTTAAGTCTCTCAAAGTATGCTTGAGCATGCGAAAACCCATAACTTAAAATACTATCATCTAACTAAATAACTGACAGTCAAAACTTTACCCTGACGTGCTTAAGAGATTCAACATCGGAAATGATTAAGCATGAAAGGAAATCACTCGAGAGAACCAAGGTAGCCAAGCCCTGATCTTTGTCGACATCGAAAAATGTGAGTTTTCTTTCGCGACGAGCTTCACAAAGGATATCACCGATGATCGATCCCTTTCGGTGTCGGTAAAAGGTGAAAAGAGTAAGTGCTTACGAAGGAAGAAAAGAAGCACCGATAGCCGATCCATGAAAATATCGGCATTGGTGGGTTTTTGAGATGGTAGGTCCGTAAAAAGGGCATGACATATTTATTCCCCCCTTCGACCGCCGACCTTGATACTTTTCGGCATCAACAGTCCTAGGTTTATTTTGACACACACATCTTGTTGAAAACCCTGACTCTGATTGAGATACAAGATCAAACCTTTTTCCCCGCTTATCATGTGTTGTTGCCAAAGCGGTTAAACATATGATCAAGCTTTCCCCTTGAGTCGTTAGCAGTTCCCGAGGCCCGAGTCGCACCCTGAGTCAGTTTTTCCATGTCAACTTTGTACGAAGAAATCAACCGGCATTGGAAGTTATAAATAGGAGGATGCCAATGAAACATTCACCACTCAGAAAAAGACACGATGGGAAGTTTTAATGCTAGATACGACACATTTAAAGGGATAATTAATTCCAAATTCTCGCATTAGTTTCTAATTCATGCGTGAATCTAAAGGACCGTTTGAACCTGTCGATACAACACATCACCCTCTGCGCCTCCGTCGTCAACCCATGATGAAATAAATTTTTAGAGATTCCATGGTAGATTTGTTTGAATTTCACTCATCACCCAGATTAATTGGTTGATACGACTGGTAAGATCTTCCCATCAAATTCTTTTGAGCCATTGTAAACAAGATTATTTTGTGCACAAAGAAGTTCAAGTCAGACACAGGACCGAGGCTAGCAATCTAGAAGAAGTCTCCAAGACTCTGTAAGTATTAAACCACAGAGTTTAGCAAGAATTATAGGTATGTGCTAGTCTAGATTTTTCTGTGTTTTTATCTCTTATGATCCAATATTTCTTTATATGTCGGCCTTACAGGATTGTTTCATTCACAGGAAAAATGGCTCCGAGAAAAATGATCACCAGGAAATCTCCAAGAGAACCGAAGCTGAAGGAACTAGAGGTGGGAGAAAGTTCTTCCCCAACGGTCACGAAGCAATTAGAATTCACTCCAAAGCCAGTGCCTGTCATCAAGACATCCACCAAGAAGGTTTTCATTCAGTGCCTGACCTTCAGAGACACAGAGGCAAGCACAGGGACCAATACAGTACTCCCACACTGGGGAGAAATTTTACAGAATATCAAGTGGGAAGAATTCTCTGAATATACCCCGCACACTAACCCCAACATGAGAAAACACGACTATGAAGTCCTTCCGAATGTCCGAAGGGCATATCTACACATGGTAGCAAGCAAAAATCTAGTTTTCCCTTGCATAGAACTCCTGAAGTGGCTTATCGATCACACAGACACACAAAGATGTTTGATTAATGACGACAATGGTGAGTGCATCGGGTTTTCCTTCCAGTGGAGGTTCATAATTACTACAAGATCAGAGAGCCGGAGGAGTGAATGAACACCGATTTTGTTATAATGTTCTATGAGAAACACAACACCAACAAGGTGATGGCATTGTGGTGGAGAGAGGACAAAAAGTTCACCAATTGGACCTCCGGTTGGTACCCGAAGTCCAACTTAAGGGAGCCGTATATCTATCTAATGGTCCTCCTCTACCAGTTGCATGGGGAGAAATATTTCTCTAGGTGTTCATAGGCTTGGATGCCTCTAGCTTATACTATAGAAATTTTTGGAATAGGTTTTAACTGGGGTGCCATCATCTCCAAACAACTAAGCACTTGCATTAGACAGGATCAGACGTCGAAAGAGGGAGAAACCCCATCCTTCTACATGGCTTCTTATTTATTGGACGTCATCTGTGCCAGAAATTCCTTTTCCAGAATGACCCTGAGCTGGCACGCCTCAGAACTCCCGGTCCATGTATATTTTGACATCTTGTGGGAGAACAGGTACAAGAAATCCTACTCTCTCATCTACGATCAATTTATCACACGTATTCATTTTTTGCTGTTCAAGAAAGAGTGCCCAAGGCTATCGGATGTGGCCAAAAAGATTATATCAAAAGTTGGCCACTGGTACCTGGATGAGCGCGATACCTACACCAAGGTTTTCAGAGCCACCAGGGCACCACACCTGTTACCTGTGTATGTACTCGATCGACTAGTAGTCAGGGAAATATGTTAACAGACCATCCTGCAAGGTTATAATGCTACTTTGGTAAAAGATAAGAAGCATGCATTCATACATTATGGATTTCATATAGGTTTCTACATGGTAAGGGGGACCACTCAGGCCTTAGGATACCTGAGAAGCGAGTTCGAAGAAGCTTAAAAGAAGTTCACAAATGAGCGACACCTTTTTACTACGAAGATATCCGAGCTCTAGGAAGACACTCTCATGGCGCTCATGACGTGCAAGGATATGGAGCGGTGGTATGAAAGGGCACAACAATCTGCAGAGAGAATTGAATACATTGATGCAGTCCAACAAGGCTGAGATAAAGAAGAACACGACATACAGATGTTAAGAAAAATCAATCTTGATCGCATAAAGGGATCAAACGAGTATTGGGCTAAAATGTCTCGGGAACCACACCGGGAAATTCAAGAGTAGTGGGCCAAATGCGACAAACCTTGGGGTAAAATCAACAAGGAAATGAAGGATATCAGACTCCTTGAGTTCGACACACCCGACAAATTCGTTGACTTGCGTGACATAGTCGAATTGCAGACCAAACAAGATTCATTATGGACCGGAGAGCTAGTGAAGGTGACCGACACAACGCCAGGACAAGTGCAACGATTTATGGAACATCCGATTAGAGCTCGGGTTGTTCTACAACAATTAAACACTAGTCTAGTGAAGTACCAGGTGTATGCGGTGGAGATCAGAGGAATTTACATGGCTTTGATGGAACAACACAGATTTCCATGCACCCATACATGCAAAGAGATGTTCATTAGTTGGTCGGAGTATGAGAAAAGTCACCCTTTCAAAGCGATATCTTGAGATGACTGTTGGAAAACTGTTAGGAGAAAATGCCACATGGTGAGTTTTGTTTTGTTTAACTACACTTTAGCCGTTATTTTTAGTTAATTTTATGTTATAAATAAGAGCATCGACCGATGAGTCAAGGGTTGATGGTTGTTGCAAGAAACTCTCTTTTCTAGTTTGTTAAGAACTATTTCCGAGCTACCTTTAATTGAGAATTCCTTCTGGACCAGAGACAAGTTATATTTTCATCAACTACATGTGTGATTGGACGTGGAAAATAACTATTTCCTATCTCGTTTCATGAATGAATGTTGTATTGAGTAAGAGCTATTGAATCTATTGTTATGTTTTCTGATGCAATGTTTTACAGTTCTTTTCTTTATGATGAAGATGAATCGTTGTGTTATTATGTGATGGATGATTAGAGTAGGTGAATTATTTTGCTTGCCATTATCTTATCACATATTTATTTATTTATTTATTTTATTTCTGATAATTAGTATCTCAGATAGTAATTGGATGCTCACATGGTTAATGTATTAGTACTAGACTTGTGGTATAAAATTATCGTCTGCATGCTTGAGTAGCGGGTTATCCCAAGCTCAGCCTCTTCCCCAGTAGTTAAAAGTTCATTCTGTTTGTTGCCAAGTTGGTTTATACCAGATTACATCTCATATTGGTCCCACCTAAGAAAAAATACAAAAGAGAAAGTCCAAACTGAAGGAGGAGCCTTCACAAGAAAACATAAAGCCCATCGATAAATTGGCCGGATCGCAAGATCTGGAGAATCATTCCACTATTAAACGCTGCAGAGTCTAATTAGGCCTCGGTGGTGGGTTTGGTTCCTACTGTTGAATCAAATGGATCTAGGACCCATCAAAATAATTGGCGCTAGAAGGAGGGCCTGAGAATGAATGACTGAATACATATTTCACATAGTATTTCAAATAGCCTATAGATTCAAAACAACCCACATGCATGGCTAGTCATTCCCAAGACAACCCACACACACTGAGTACTCCTAAAATGAGTAACTCACCCCAGCCCGAGGAAGAAAAATTGTTCCCTGATATACCTTACGCTCTTCCTCACGAGGAATTAAATCAATTTAGAAGAATCACAAGAGCATATGCCCGACAGATCGGTGTGTTACCCTTAGCTCTGATACTTCCTTGAAGAAAACAAGTAAGAATACCAGTGGTCAATACTCCCAGCCAGGTTTTGGTGAAAACCATAGAAGACTTAATAGATTTCACAATCACCAAAATCGAACATCCTTTGAATTTGATCTCTGAAACGCCAGCCGATGACGTCTCTGAGCTAGACAATTTTTTGGAAGAAGAGGAGTTTAAATCAGAGTCCGAAGATATGGAAGACAACAATGACCATGATGAAGAAAGGGGAAAACCACCTCAGAACAACCAACCTTGGTTGGCCAGAGACGCTTTGGCCATCCCAGGATGAGTACATAATCTTCCTCGACACTCGAAGAAGTTACTTCCTAAATTTGACCCTGAGACTTCAGGATTGCCTGAAGATCATATCAAGAAGTTCATACTAGCAATCCGACTGATGAACATCCAACATGTAGACGATTTGACGCTTGAGATTTTCTTTAGATGATCGAACAATTGAGATTTACTTTGGACGGTCCCAAACTACTTTGGGACTTCAGAAATTTTGCAAGTTCCCTCTCTTGTATGTGAGAAATGCTAAGGCTCGGGCACCTTGATTTGATCGGACGGTTGTTGGTCCTCTGAATTGGTGATCCAACGACCACTATCGCTCTCACTCCCGAGCTTCCGACTTCCTCTAACTTAGAAGATTTTGAAAGTATGCAAAGGCCTCGACCTTTTTTCCTCCTATGAGTCTGGATCTTAGACCTCGTCTACACTTATGGAAAGTGCTATCCCTTCTAATCTTTCATCAATGGAATTTGAATTCAACCTGGCGCACACTTGCGCTCTGGGTCCAACTTGCACTGGTTCTCCCTGAGTTTTCAACTTACTCAGTCTCTAAGGGACTCGACCCTTCTGCGTTTTTCAAAATAGTTTCTAGTGCCCTCCTGGCACAGTCTACGCTCGATCACCTGATCTTTCGAACTTGATACAAGTTCTCCTCCATGCGCACTCCTTTCCCTTAGTATGCACACTCTGCATACAAAAGTTCCACGCTATCTCTTCTGAGCTTCGAGTCGAAAAAGACTCTCTTACATGCACTCCTTGCATAACTTACAGAAGAGAACAATTGAAACTTATACTAACATCTTACAGTTTCAGATACTCGAAATGAAAACTCATTCATTCATGAAAATAACAATAACAAGGAATTGCAAATAGTAACAACACTATGCATTTGGATCAATTTTCCTCTGTTATATTCATTCAAAAGTAAATGGCTATAACTATGATCAAACAAAAACTAAAAACTCATAATGTTCGTACTCACTCGCAACAAACCCATTTGGGCATACAAAACCTCTATTTATCTCAGAGGGCTCTTAGGGTTCCCCCCGACTACTCATCTATTCGAAAAAATAAAACCTAACTGTTATCTAAGTTCGGTTACATTCAAGACTAGGAGTGAAACTCCTAGATCACTTGTGATCATTCAGCTTCCAAGCGTTTGATATTCTTCCGTTTTTCAATCATCTCCAAAAGATTCGCAGTAAATGCCAACGTTAAGATTCTGAAACGATTCCAAGGTGCTGAGTTGTCCTGCCACATGTGCTCGCTGACGATGCTCCTGTATCATGAAGCTCTGGAAGGGAAGTGGGGAAATCGAAGGACTGTTGAGATGAGAAGGGGCACACTTCCTAGGGTGGGGCAGGAATGTGGGGAATGAGAGACTATAGGATGTTAGTTTGAGTAGGCACCTGATAGAGTTGTTCCTACTGTCTGAGATACATCAACCTAGCTAGGGATCGATTTACCTGGGTGGAGTTTAGTCCCATCTCGGGGGTGACCCACTGCTGAGAGTTTTGAGTAGTGTGGTCTAAGGATGGGAGGATCGTGGAAGGTCTGCACGCAATTGGTTTTATTCTATCAAAGATAAGTATCAATTTTGTATTAATTTACATGCTGTGTATTTATACATGTGTTTATGTTTATGGGTTTTTCCTGTGTATGATGCATGTATATTTTTACTGTTATTTCCACATGATTATGGGGATTTTATCATAGTATTTTAATATATTTATAAGTTCATATACAATCCATAAGTTTTCCATAGCATAGCTCAGTAGGTGGTTGGGGATGTTACAATTTGGTCTCAGAGCTTAGTAAGAGTTTTCTATGGAGTAGCATGGCCCAAACTGGGTGGCTAGGTATGTTACAATTTGGTATCAGAGCTCCAGTTTTCAACACTGAGCCTGGATGGGCCGTGTAAGTTTAAATTGTAGGGAAATTTCATAGAGAAGTTAAGTTACATGGTTCCAAGAGGGAGATGAGAGCACACCTTGACTGTGTTCAGAAGCTCAGGAGGTGTAGTAGTTCGAGAAAGCCATACGAGGGAGGAAACAACAACAACCATTGATTTGGGCCATAAGATTTGATCTGGGCCACTGGATATATTCGGGAGAAGATAGATCCCTCACAACCATCGGATCTAGAGAAGGTGCATGGTTGTTAAGCACCGAAGTCCTTTGGACTTCACCACTCCGACTGTTTTAAGCCTTTTTTGCGTAAAAGAGGAAAAATCCCTGAAGCTCCAAAGTCCTGGAGTGAATCTATGTTGTATATCACGGGGATAAGTGTCAGCCATTGAATTTGTCCAAGGAAAGATCTCAACCATTGGATATGTGCACAGGAGAAAGTGAGCCGTAGATCTCACGACAATTCAGAAGTTAGACACTCTAGGAGAAAAGAGTCCTTGTGTTAACAGGTGGAAAATCTTCCGAAGTCCCGAAATCTGGAGTAAATCCTAAGCATTGGTCGTCAGGGATACATGTCTGCATATTAGTGAGTATTCAAAAGTTTGATGCTCGAGAGTTTTGAAGTATGTAGAGGAAGAAACCTTTGAAGCCCGAAGTTCCAAAGCTCTGGAGCGTCGAATTAGTGAAGCTCCAGAGAGCGATGGTTCGGGAGCTCACAAATTCGGCGTTCAGGTGTTTTGAAGTGTGTTGGTGTGAAATCCTTTGAAGCCCAGAATTTCGAAGTCTCGGAGCACTGGAGTGACGTGGAATATTGAAGTCACCTAGGGTGATGTGGACCCACTTTATGCATGCCATGTGTCATTATGTTGCATGTTTTTCACATAAATTTTGCACCAATTTGAGCTTGATATATATCACCCATCGATTGGGCCACATGTCATCTCCATATTTTTGACACGTAGCACTCCTGGTGCATAGTTTTTAAGTATACTCTGGAAGTTCGGAAATTCAAAATTTGGGAAGATTGTAGTATGTTGTTGCAATAACCTCTAATGATCCAGGTTTTATGAGTAGAACTAAATGAATACAGAGTATTAAAAGATTCTTAACACAAAATAACAGAGATACAGTAAAACTGGTTTTCTATTCAATAATGAAATAAGATGAAACTGTAAAATGCAGCGGAAATAAGCTTGCTGGAATGGTGGTGACTTATCTCTGAGAAGAGATGTGACAACTACACTCATTCGCAAGAAGATGATTACAATGAGGCTCTGAAGGCCTTTTACAATAAACAAGAATGCCAAAAACCCTAGACATCCAAAAAACTAACCCTGGGAGATGAAGTGCCAAAAGTCATGTGGGCCTCGTTTGGGTAAGTTAGTACATTAACTTCCCGGGGTCGTAACTTTTGCATACAATCTCTGTTTTAGGTGTATGGTAGCCCGTTCGAAAGGTATCATCGAGGATATTCATTTTGGGGCCTCAATCATGCCTTCGACCATCACTGAGTTGGGACGATCCCAAAAAACCTTCATTTAGGCCCTCAAAATGGCCCTGGAAGTGAAAACTGCTAAAAATAGTAAATTGCCAAAATTGTCAGAAAACTGTTTTGAGCCAGTTGGAAAAGGTGGGTGGCTACCGATATCCATTTGGATCAATCCTCCCTCATTAGGAAGTAATGGTCTCCATTTCATTGAGTTCCCCCATCAGATGAGGAAATTTCTGCTGAATTTGGCCCCGGGTGAGCCACTTGCCTTGGTGCAGGAGCTGCCCTTCTTTGATGACTCGATAAAGCTGGATCCTTTGCTGTCGAGTTCCCTTGATATGCTTATCCACAATATGATCATTGGAAACTTGTTGGATGTAGTCGGGGTTGAGCTCTGTTGGTTTAAGCTATTCTTCTATGTCTGAGGTGTCTAATAATGGTGGGAAATAAGGGCGAAGGAGATCCACGTTGAAAACTAGGTGCAGACCAAGGAAAGGAGGAATGTTGAGATCAAAAGCATTATCCCCCACGGCCTTGGTGATGGTGTACGACCCATAATGGAGTGGGTGAAGCTTCCGATGGGGTCCTGTAAGGCGTTCTTTCTGCAAGTGCAACCAAACTTTGTCTCCCACCTGAAACTTATGTGGCACCCGATGTTGATCATGGAGTTGTTTGTACTTACCATTGGACTTCTGTAGGATATCCTAAACCTGTTGGCAGATGTGATGGATCCGCTCAATGAACTTGGTGGCTTTGTCAGCTTCAGCTATAACATGATATGAGTCGGTCGAGGTGACCGCAAGGGGAAGTGCAACATCTATGGGACCCAATGGTTGGAATCCCAACCCCACCTGAAAGGGGCTATGGCCAGTTGAGCTATGCAGGGCTCAGTTGTAGCTATGCTAGACATAGGGAAGGATCTCATCCCATGTGCGAGGGTGATTTGAATTATACATGTGAAGGATATGCACAATCATTCAATTTACAACCTCAGTTTGGCCATCTGTCTGGGGGTGGAAGGCCGTGGATTTGGTGAGCTTGGTGTCCAACAGTGACCAGAGGCTCGACCATAATGTGTTGAGAAATCGACTATCCCTATCTGAGACAATGGTTTGTGGGAGTCCAAAATGTACCCAGACCCGTTCAAAGAAATCTTGGCAGTGGCCTCTGTTGTGATGCTCTTCTTCCAGGCAACCATAATCGCCATCTTAGAAAAGCGGTCAACAACCACAAAAACACAGTCATTTCCACGCTTGGTGGATGGGAGGCCCGACATGTAGTCCATTGAGATGGATTCCCATGGTCTGTCAGAAGTAGGAAGAGGGGTGTACAGGCCTTGTTTCCTAGTGGTTTCTTTGGTAATAGCGCAGGTAGTGCAAGACCTGATATACTTGCTGACCTCCTATCGAAGTTTCGACCAGTAGAAATGTTTCTATAGCATCGCCATTGTCTTTTCGACGCCGAAGTGTCATGCAACCCAACTGTAGTGGGATTCCCAGATCATCTTTGCTCGCTCTCTTGATGGAACACATATATGGCCCATATGACACAAAATCCTATCCTGAAGATAGAAATTATCGACAACTATCTTTGCACCCAACATTTGGTAGGTGGTGGAAAAGTCCGGGTCTGTCTCATAGAGTTGGGGCCATCTAGAGGTCTCATGGCCGCAAGAGTCTAGCACTATGGTGAGTGCCACGACTGGTGGTATGCTGAGGAAATCAATGACGTGATTGGTGCTTCCTATTTTATACTTGATGTTGAGGTGGAATTGCTGCAAGTATGTGGACCAATTTTGATGGCGGTCATTCTGCAATTTTCCTTGTGTCTGCATAAACTGCAGTGGCTTATGATCAGTGTGGATGACTGTCTCCTTCCCAAGAATGTAATGTCTCCACTGGCGGTAGGATTGCACAATGGAGTACATTTCTTTGTCATAAGCAGGGTACTTACAAACAACATCGGATGGTGTCTCACTATGATAGGCCATGGGGTGGTCGTGATGAGTGAGAACGATGCCCACAACATAGTCTGAAGCATTTGTTTCGATCTCAAAGGGATGCTGCAGGTCTGGTAGTGAAAGTAATAGGGATGAGCACAAGCGTTGCTTCAAATCATAGAATTCTTGTTGTTGGGACTGGCCCCATGCAAATTTTGCCTTACCACGACCTCTGGTAATTTGGCTAAGGGCCCATGCAATATGGGAGAATCCCAACACAAACCTGTGGTAGAAATTGGCAAGGCCCAAGAAGTTCTGAAGCTCAGTGAGTGTGGTTGGGGCTGACCAGTCATGGATGACTTGGATCTTGGCTAGATCCATATGTACACCATGTTGATCAATGATGTAGCCCATGTAATGGACCCTATCCATGCTGAAGGAGAATTTTTCCAAGTTGGCGTATAGCTTGTGCTACCGTAGGGTGTGCAAAACCTGCTGAATATGCTGCAAGTGTTCAACCCAAGTCTTGCTGTAAATGAGAATGTCATCCAGATACACCACTACAAAATAATTGGTGAATGGTCACAGGATATCGTCCATCATCCTCATGAAAGTGGCCAGAGCATTTTTCAACCAAAAGGGCATGACCAACCATTCAAAAAGGCCTTCCTTTGACTTGAAGGCGGTCTTCCATACATATGTCTATTCTATCAGGACCTGGTGGTAGACAAACTTTAGATCGATCTTACTGAAGTATTTATCCCTAGTGAGTTGATCAAGGAGGTCTTTGATTCGGGGAATCAGGTACCAGTTTCTGACTGTGATTTTATTCAGAGCCCGGTGTTAGCGTTAGAAGTCACTCCTGGATTGCTTGCAGGAGCAGAGCCTGACACCCATCAGTTTAATGTCACGATTGTTTTAAAAGGGTGATCGAATGGAGATAAAGACTCAAGGGGTATCACTCTAACTCAGAGACTGTATCCGGTACGTAAGAAACAAAGGAGGTCTGGAATCCTAACTTCAGCCAGTGGGCTGATTTAAAAGGTGGGCAGGTGGAAGACTTGGGAGAAGGATGGACAAACAGCTTTAGGCAACAGGCTTATAGCAGTTTGCAGAGGAAAGACTCTGAATGTAAGATCCGCTTGGTTTAGAGTCTCGAGAAACTGAAGGGGGACTTGACTGGATCCTCCAATTCCAAGTCACTCAGTGTTGAGAAAATCACAACAACTGGTTAGAAACAACGTAACTATTACAGTTATCCATTACAACATCATCCTATAATAGCTACGACTTGACTGGATCCTCCAATTCCAAGCTGTTCCAACACAGTATAACAGAGATGTAAGAGAAACTGACATTCATAAGGCAAGAAGTCTCAAAAGTTCATACATAACTGTTGGTCACTATAATTTCTTAATTAATTTCAAACAACCAAGTGAAACATAAATTATCAACCCAGGGAAGTCTTTTGTTTCAAATATAGCTGCGCACTATATATGCTCAATTCCAAAAGTACTTAATGTTGCAGTAAGGAAATCATTCTATCTAAACTTGCTGAAGTGAACTGAAGCTCTGAATTGTATCATAAGAAAGAAATCTTCCTATCGCAATTCTTTATAGTT
>ML830704.1:40767-66101 GCA_009831015.1 Picea engelmannii | reverse complement strand
AATGTATATATTTATCATATTTATCATACTTCAATGCCTAAACTATGATGTACAATTCCTTATCTTATTTGGGGTATATTATGATTTCACCAACAAAAGTTTCAAGTGTTATGTTATCCAACTCCTTCTTTGTATCAAAGGTTACGCCATTATGTATCATGCAAAATTTGCTTTGATTTCAAATGAAATTGCAAGTTTCATTAGATTTAATATTGATGCATTACAATTCTTTCATGTCAAAGCTTCAATTACTTGGTTTTCAATTGCAATGAATTGAAAGGTTACACTTGTCTTTTCTAATGTGCATTGAAGAGACATTTCATTCCTAAATAATTTGCTAACCCCATGAATTACCTTGGTTCAATTAAATTATCTTGGATCAACCAATTTACAACAAATTTTATATTTCTTAGGTCAATACAAAATTCACATCCTCTAACTGCAAAATCCATACAAAACAAAAATTGTTTTCCAAGCTCATATTTCTTCATGTTGGATTGCAATTAATTGTGGGTTAATATGGCATTACCATATTACAATGTAATATGGTAATCCCATATTACAATGTAATATGGCAATGCCATATTACAATGTAATATGACAATGCCATATCTCGTGTAATTTTTTTTTTTAAACTTAATGCCGTCATCGCAATATCGACGATAGTTCGTCGGAAAAAAATTGCATTTTGACCACCGTGGCAATAGCGACGAACTTTCATCGCAAGTTGCCACAGGTTTTCGTTGCACATACAACATCTTCATCGTAACTTTGGTCTTGATGAATCAATGTTGTCTCTATTGCCACGGGTATTCATCTCAAGTTGCCACAGTTTTTCGTCACACATACATCATCTGCGTCGTAAGTTTTTGACTTGTCATAAATTTTCGTCGCAATTGCGACGAAATTTCGTCGTAATTTCCACGGTTGTTTGTTGTACTTGGGACAAGGTTTCGTCGTAATTGCGACGATGCAAAGGGTTAACCAAACTTGAAGGTGGTGACATGTGGAGATATAATTTCGTCGATAGAGCGACGAAATTATTCCGACGAAAAAAGAACTAAGCTTTCATGGAAATTGCGATGGATAAGTGTGGAAATATCAACGAAAAACCGTCGCAAATTTGGTCATATGTACTAGTGCTCCCTGGCTATGCCTAATTTTCACGTAATTTAACATATATATATATATATATATATATGCATATTTATTTATTTACTGGGAAAAAATATTAACTATATTCAACCACAAATTATCCTTATATTAATTATATTATAGTATAATTCAATTTAATTATATTATAATATGATTAATTATATCAAAGGATAACTTAGGCTTGTCCATACCCATTAATACCTAAGCCTTCAGGCTTCGACGAAGATTCATCATCAGGATTTTATGAACCCAAATCTCCCGAGTGCCAAAGCTCCAGAGAGGGTCCCACTCATGTCGTAAAGTACCACATATATAATTATTTATATTAATTTATAATACAATTAATCACTTTAAACATTTACATCGATATTTGTGCAACCATTGGAGTAGGGAAGGGTAGGTTCGGCCCTTCGGTCCTTCGTTGCTTGTTCCTTCTATTATCCTCGAACATCTGGAGTATTAGAGTCCCGAACTCCCGGAGCTATGGAGAAGGTCCCACTCCTACCATACCTTTGTGAAAATATAATCTATTATATCGTCATATAATATAATTAATTCCACTTAACCTTTATTATAAAATTGGGATACAAGAAAATAGGTTCAGCCTTCGGTCGTTTTTCTCTTACGTTCTATTTTTACCAACATCCTGGAGTCCTGAAGCTCCGAACTTCCATAGCCCCGAACTCTTGAAGGGTCCACGCTTACACATGACTTAGCATTAAATATTAAATTAAAAAGGGTAAATAGGGTTTGTACTTTATTATGTGACAATATCAAAATAACTCATTTAAAATATATAATATTGTATTGTATCTTTTTGGAGATTATGCCCAGGTTTATAAGGTTTCCGATATTATATTTAATATTTGAAATGAGGGAGAGAGAGAGAGAGAAATCTGGGTCAACCCCCTTTGGCTCTCCACCACATTCCTTATACTCTAATCTCCCAGATCCCTAGAGTCTCGAAGCCCCGAAGTGGCCCCACTTATACACCTTTGCACATTATTTAATAATTTAAAAAGAGCTGGATTCATTCACATGTAACCATTTTAATGAACCTTAAAATAATATAATATATTATTTATATTCCTCGAAGATTACACCCAGGTTTTAAATTCTTCAATATTTTATTAATATTTTACATGAGAGAGAGATAAAGAGAGTTCCCCAGGTCAATCTCCTTCGTCTCTCCCACACATCCTTTATACTCAATTCTCCTGGAGCCCTGGAGTCTCGAAGCTCCGAAGTGACCACACTTGCACACATTTCCACACCATTTATTATTCAATATTATAATGAAATAAAATATATTCGAGTCCACCCCCTTCAAATCTTCCATGCAATTCTTCATTTTCATATAACCCGAAGTTTCGGAGTTCCGTAGGGGACCCACTTATATTACCTTAGGATTTAAAAAAACTAATTTATTTTGGGGTTATAATTTAATACATTGCAATAAAAGGGTTATTATATTCAATTATGTTAAATTGATCACAATTAAATATAATATTATATAATTATTTATATTTCTTATCTATGCAACCTCGTACATGGAAGGATAGGGTTCGGGCCTTCGATAACTTGGGCTCGTGAGTTCCATCACTCCAAACAACCCGGAGCCCTAGAGCCCTGGAGCTCTGAAATCCTGGAGTTCCGAAGACCACGAGATGGTTAAAGCATTTGGTCATTGTTTATTCCCTGGGGTGTTTGACATTAAGATAATAATAAATATATTCTCTTTGGTCTCAGGTATTTTATGCTCCAGGGGATTTAACATCCATTTTTATAATAATAATAATAATAATCATATGTATATATATATATATATATATATATATATATATATATATATATATTTCCATAGTCTTACTTAGTTTTGTTACCTGCAAGATTTAAAGGAAAATATTTTCTCTTATAGAAAATAAGGAAAGGAAAAATATAGTTTTCCAGGACTTATAAAGGGATTTAATAAAAATTTATGTTCCAAGGAAATTTCTCCATCTTGGAAATTAAAATATAATTATAATCTCTCCCTTCACGTGGGTAAATGAGTAAAATTTTATTTTCTTATTATTATGCTTTACTACTCTTACTAAATTTAAGTAAAATGGTCTTAAGACAAAGATTTACCTCCACAGTAAATTCAATGTTTCTACCAGGATTTACTGCCCACCAAAATTTAAGGGGATTCTTCCCAAATTTAGGAGGTTTAACACAATTTAAACACAAATATTTATTTATGCCCCAAATAAAATTTTTAGAACTTTTGTATTTTAATTCATTTAGACCAATTTCATGTTTGTGTCCTAATTATTTTTCATCAATAATTATTTATAAGGACTTTTAATGTTTTCCCGTATTTGAGATTATTTCCTATAGTTCACATAGATCTCATATCCTATAACTTTTCTAGCATAGGATTTGAGGACATACTAAAATGGAGCACTATTACGCAAAAAAATCAATCTCTCTTCTTTCAGATGTGTTATAGAGATTTTTAATTGTCCAGTCATCAATACCCAAGCACACATTAAGCTGTACAACACAATAAACTATAACACCCACTCCCACAAATCTTGTTTTAGCACATATATAGTCAAGAGATAAGAAATTAAATCAAAAGAGCTTCAACTAAGACATTCTCTTTATTTTGCTTAAATTTCTCAGGTCACTTTTAATAGAATTTAAACTTACACAATTCTAAAACACAGTATAAACTATTCTCTGATCTAAACACTACAAATATTTAACCAAGTATACTTATCTAAACACCAGATAGTGATGCAACTGCTAAAAGGGGTGCCCTTTTCCACCCAACCGTAGGAAAAACAACTCCTGGATGGATTTACCGTTGGCCATCACATGCATCCTTTACATGTCCTCTAACACTTGGTTTACCCTCTCTGTTTTCCCATCAGTTTGAGGGTGATAGGCTGTAATAAATAGCAATTTAGTTTCAAGAATATCAAACAAAGATCTCCAAAAATTTGAAGTAAATTTTGTATCTCTGTCTGATATGATTTCCTTAGGCATTCCATGCAGCCTAAATATCTCTTTCATGAAAATATTGGCAATATCTATTGCCTTGCAAGTTGATTTGATGAGAATAAAGTGAGCAACCTTGCTCAGTTTGTCCACAACTACCATAATGACGTCATTCTTCTTGGTTGATTTAGGCAATCCTGTGATGAAATCCATATAGATGGTTTCCCATTTCCATTAGGGAATTGGCAGGGGCTGCAACAACCCTACTGGATGCTGGTGCTCTGCCTTAACCTGGTGAAATTCTAGACATTTAGCTAAGTAATCAACTATGTCTTTTTTCATTCTGGGCCAATAAAATAGTTTCTTAGTGGATGTGATCATTTCCTGATAACTAGGATGACCAATATATGGTATTTTATGTAGTTCATCCATTATGAACCTCTTCAAGTCGTCACAATTTGGAATATACAACCTACCTTTGTAAGTTAGCATGCCATCATTCAACATTTGATATCCCTCATACTTCAGCCATGTGGGCTCTTTCTCTAGGTATGATTTCACAGTCTTGAAAAAATGCATCTATTTCTTGTGCACTTTTGACTCTTTCCTTGACATCTGATTCACAGGTGCTTATATCTTCCAAGTGAATCACTTTCATACTTATACTAATGGAATCAACGACTCTATTTTCTTTTCCTTTAATATGTTTGATTTCAAAACCAAACTCACTAAGGAGAGCCATCCACCTAGCTTGTCTAGAATTGAGTTTTGGTTGATCAAACAATATCTCAACCCACTATGGTTTGTTATAAGCACAAATATTCTACGTAGGAGGTAATGCCTCCACATTTTTAAAGCATGTAATATGGAAGAGAATTCCAATTCGTGGGCCACATAATTTATTTTATGCTCATTCAATTTTTTGGATTCGTAGAAAATCACATGTCCTTCTTGCATAAAGAATCCTCCAAGCCCTTCCTTGCAGGCATCTGTACACACAAGGAAGTCCTTGTTTGGGTCTGCAATCTTCAACACAGGTGCATTGGTTAGAAGGTATTTTAGTTGTTGGAATCTCTCTTCACATTCTGATGTCCAAATGAATTTAACTCCCTTTTTCTGAAGGGAGGCGATTGGGTAACCAATCACAAAAAATCCCTTTATGAACCTTCTATAGTATCCTGCTATGCCCATAAATGATCTGATATCAGATACATCTTTTGGGGTAGGAAAATACATAATGGATTTAATCTTGTCAGGATCAAATTCCACTCCTTATTCATAAATAACATGGCCTAAGTAATGGACTTGTTTTTGGAAAAAGTCACACTTACTAAACTTAGCATAGAGTTGATGTTCTCTTAGCACTTGAAGCACTAACTTAAGATGTTCTTCATGCTCTTCCCTAATCTTAGAATAGATTATGATATCATCAATGAAAACCAACACAAACATGTCCAAGAACTTACTGAGTACATTATTCATTAAGCACATAAAAGTGACTGGTGCATTGGTAAGCCCAAATGGCACCATCGCAAATTCATAGTGCCCATGTCTTGTCCTAAAGGCTATTTTGTGGACGTATTCATCCTTAATTTGGAATTCATGGTATCTATACCTCAAGTAAATCTTGGAGAAAATTGTAGCACCCTTTAATTGGTCAAGCAAGTCATCAATCCTTGGCAAGGGATACTTATTCTTAATGGTCATTTTATTGAGTTGTCTATAGTCTATGCACAAATTGAGTGTGCCATCCTTCTTCTTCACAAACAAAGATGGTCTTATAAACATAACTCATATTAGAACGAGGGTCAATTGAAATGGAAACTAGATGGTTGGCAATCATACCTTCCATCTCCACCACTGAAGCTTGGTGGTCAACTTGTCTATTATCCAAGGCTGCATAAATTTGTGGCATGCTCATAACCACATCATTGACTGTGGTAGCCTCTTGGATGTTGTAGACCCTCATATTGTCCTGTTTCCTATGTGGGTAGTCCCTCAACATATGTTATTCTCCACAAACCCAAAATTTAAAGGGTTCTCTCTTTGTATTATCAGTATTACCTGGGGCTGATCCAAAGTGTTTATTACCACTTTGAGATGGAAAATTCTTCTGATATACACTTTTAGTAGGAAGGCTCATCTTGGAGATTTTCCCATGATTCTTAAATATTGAGGATTTAAACTCTTTCTTCTTGAATCCCAATTTACTTTTCTTCTTCCAATCCTTATGAGGTTCTGCCTTATTTTTGAATTTCTCATAGTAGTACCTTGCCTTTAGAATAATATCTTCTAAAGTCTTTAGTTCATCAAATTCAATTCTGTCCCAGAAGTATTGAGGTAGTACACTAATAAACTATTGCATCTTTACCTTTTAATCCTTTATATAGGGAAAATACCTCATCAAATCAAGAAATTTGTTGATATATTCATCTATTGTGAGTTGTCTTAGCTTGAGTTCATAGAATTCCTTGGTCTTCCCATCAAAGTATTTTTCAGACAAATACTTCTTCTTAAAGTATTTCTCAAATGTTTTCCATGACAAGTCCTTCTCATGGATTCCTTTCACATTCCTAAGTTCCTCCCACCAAATGGAGGCCTTTCCATTCAAGTTGAAAATGACTATTCAGGCCTTTAATTTTTCAGAGTAGTAATGGAATTTGAAGTACTTCTTCAAGCCAAGCATCCAAACTTCTACTTCTTCCCCATTTTTAATTTCTCCATCGAAAGTGGGTGGTTTGGATTTCTTAAAATCTTCATGGTCATGGATCTTGGAATTTTTCCTCTTCTTTCTTCTCCTTTGGGAATGTGAACTAGTCTCATTACTAGAAAATTCCTTGGAGTTGTCAGTTTCCTCACTAGAGGATTCTTCTGTTGAATGTCTCTTGGCTCCATGTTGGGCCTTCTTTGAGGTGATACTCCTTGTGTGTCTACTTTCATGACCATGATTTTGTATCTCAGGTGGACTTTGGGTTTTCTTAGTATGATGTCTATCCACATTACTGGCTGCTGGCCCATGTTGCAACTGATTTTGTATATCTGATAGGATTTGTAGTAGGAATGCATTAATTTCAATTTGTTTTTCTTGTTCTTTTATCAACATTTCATTGTTAGCGTTACAAATCTGTAATTATTCCATGAGGCTTCTTACAGTTTCAACCAAATCTGGAGGGGTTTCCACCACCCTCTTCTCATCAGATTCTTCTTCTCTATTGTGGGATCTTTCCCCCAACTCATGGTGTGTCACCATTATTTACACTGTATTTTTCCTGTTGTCCACTGATTGTTTGAGTGCTAATAAAACATTTTTCGTTAGTTAATTATCTACTAGTTTATGAACAACACATGCAATTTGTAAGGTGAAGTCAGCTTCATTATTTGGAATCCTAGCAACACACGATTTATNNAATATATATATATATATATATATATATATATATATATATATATATATATATATATATATATATATATATATATATATATATATATATATATATATATATATATATATATATATATATATATATATATTGGAAAACATATAACAACAACAAAAAGTTTCATTTCTTTCTTCAGTAGTGGTTTAAATAAGCTTCTTATGAATGGGGTAAGATAAGGTGTTACCCCTTCAAATTTCTCTAATAAAATTTTATGCGACTCGTTCATGAGCCCAAGCAGGCCAATTGTTGTTTCCTGCTTGATAGCACTCTGTCAAATACACCCGAACCCTAAGTACATTTTTAAGGGATTGGTTATACATTTTTCTCTTACCTCCGATGAATATGGTAACCATGACTGATCTCTTTCTTTCGATGGACAGTCTCGATGAATGCCAGACCTCCCAAACTTCAGTTAGGTTCCATCTGGCACCTAAGGTTCACCAATCCTACTGGACCCCACTCGACTCGTCAACCCATTGAATATTAACATGTGCCATCACAATAATGTTCTTAGTCAACATCAATTCACCATGTCATCGTAGGGCGCTTAGGCTTGTATGACTAGATGATGACAATAGTCCCTCTCCTATAGTCCAATTAAAATACTTAATTACTATTTCGTAGAATACCGTTCTTTGGTAATTAATTACTTAAACCTCATTAAGGATAATTATTCTCCACAAACTAATTATCCAATAATTTATTTTTTCTTAGCCTAATACTCATGGCCCAGTAATTTCTGAGGTTTTACTTTCTCTTTCCACCCCTTAGAAGTAGTTTAACACTAACTTAATAGATTACTCATATGATAATTATGAGTAATTTTATTTTGAAAAAATAAGGTTAATTTCTCCATAATATATTGAAGTTGATTATCCTCAATTAAGGTATATAATTCAATTCTCCCCGACACATAACTCCATATAGAATTTTCACGTAATTTAACATATATATATATATATTTATTTATTTATTTATTGGGAAAAATGATTAACTATATTCAAGCACAATTATCCTTAAATTAATTATATTACAATATAATTCAATTTAATTATATTATAATATGATTAATTATATCTAAGGATAACTCAGGCTTGTCAATACCCATTAATACCTAAGTCTCTAGGCTTCGACGAAGATTCCTCATCAGGATTTTATGAACTCAAATCTCCTGAGTGCCAGAGTTCCTGGGAGGGTCCCATTCATGTCCTAAAGTATTGCATATATAATTATTTATATTAATTTATAATATAATTAATCACTTTAAGCGTTTACATCGATATTTGTTCAACCATTGGAGCGGGAAAGGGTAGGTTTGGGCCTTTGTCCCTTTGTTACTTGTTCCTTCTATTATCTCTGAACATCCGGAGTCTCGAACTCCCAGAGCTACAGGGAGGGTCTCACTCCTAGTATACCTTTTTGCAAATATAATTTATTATATCATCATGTAATATAATTAATTCCACTTGATGTTTATTATAACATTGGGATACGAGAAAATAGGTTTGGCCTTCGACCATTTTTCTCTTACACTCTATATTCCCCAACATCCCGAAGTCTCAAAGCTCTGAACTCTCGGAGCCACAAACTCTCAAAGTGTCCACGCTTACACGTGACTTAACATTAAATATTAAATTAAAAAGGGTAAAGAGGGTTTGTACTTTATTATGTGCCAATATCATAGTAACTCATTTGAAATATATAATATTGTATTATATATTTTTGGAGATTGCGCCTAGGTTTGTAAGGCTCCAATATTATATTTAATATTTGAAATGAGGGAGAGAGAGAGAGAGAACTCCGGGTCAACCCCCTTTGAATCTCCACCACATTCCTTATACTCCAATCTCTCAGAGCCCCAGAGTCCTGAAGCCTTGAAGTGGCCCCATTTATACATCTTTCCATATTATTTAATAATTTAAAAAGTGCTGGCTTCATTCACGTGCAACCATTTTAATGAACCTTAAAATAATATAATACATTATTTATATTCCTCGAAGATTATGCCTAGGTTTTAAATTCTCCAATATTTTATTAATATTTGACATGAGAGAGAGAGAGAGTTCTCCGGGTCAATCTCCTTCAACTCTACCACACATCCTTTATACTCAATTCTCCCGAAGCCTCGCAATTCCAAAGATTYGAAGTGACCCCACTTGCACACATTATCACTCTCTCTTTTTTCAGATGTGTTATAGAGATTTTTATTTGTTCAATCATCAATTCCCAAGCATAAGCTGTACAACATAGTCAACCACAACATCCACTCCCATAAATATTATTTTAKCACATAGATAGTCAAGAGATAAGAAATTAAATCAAAAGATCTTCAGCTAAGACGTTCTCTTTATTTTGCTTAAATTTCTCAAGTCACTTTTGACAGAAATTAAACTTACAAAATTCTAATACATAGAATAAAATTTTATATGATCTAAACATTACCAATATTTAACCAAATATACTTATCTAGAAACCAGATAGTGATGCAACTGCTGAAAGGGGTGCCCTTTTCCACCCAACCGTAGGAACAATAACTCCTAGATGGATTTACCACTGGCCACCCCCTAGCTAGATCATGATGCTATGAGAGATATTCTTCCTTTTGTTTAGCAACATCCAGGGACAAAATCCACTCTCCTCCTCCCACAAGAACTTGCCAGATCAGTTTTCTCTCCACCAAGAAATGATGTATGCAATGAGTGCTTCCTCAGTCACTCATCTTTTCTACAACCTTGTTTATCAACTTGGACTAAAAACGTTTCCCAACAAATTCCTGTACCCAAAAACAAATCGTTTCTTAGTTCTCTTCAGAACCAGAGAGCTGCACATTCTCTCCTATTCAAAAAATGGTCATCAGACTCATATTCTTGCCTCCTTCCTTCTACCCACGATTTGCCTCTCTTTTCTTTCCTTCCTCAATAAGATTTCGTGGGTCCAATTCTCAATTTCGTGGGTCAGGTCAAGAAGTTTTCAGATGGGTACTCTTCCCATCTCCTCATTGACTCTTGAGGAGGACTTAGCAACTACCATCCTAATTGGTAATTTATTTTTATGGGTTAGAGGACTATTATGGGTCTGAATAATTTAAATCCAGTAGAATACTGGTTTGGTAGGGGTCATCTCAACCATTTTTGGTTCCCCTCACCATCTCTCTCATGCATCATGATCGATCTTAGAAAACCCCTTCAACAATTATGCAAAACTTTCCATTTGATTTAGTAACATAAATATATACATTACCTTTTATAACAAAAAGGTTAATCAATTCCAACATCCACACATATTCAGTCTGCCCATAGTATTTTAGCAGGTTATAGTTATATTTACAAGCTGGGGGAAACACGGGTATTACATTCTACCACATAGAAATTTGTGTCTCCAACGATCCTTATCAAGTTAACATGATAAAGGATAGAGACCACACCTAGGTCATTCTCCTTAGCCAAGTTAGCATGGCCATCGAAGGAGAATGCCCGATGTTAATACACAAAGAACATCAACACCCTGGTCTACTCTCCTTAGCCAAGTTAGGATGGCCATAATAGGATAGCGTTTACTCGATGCTAATACATGGAGAACATAAATTCCATGGACCATTATCCTTAGCCAAGTTAGCATGGCTATCAGAGGATAATGTCTATCCTTTTCATATGTACCTCGAGCCTTTATCTGTCCTTGATCAAGTCAGCATGATCAAGGATAAATAATATGCCTTGGCCATTCTTCTTAGCCAAGTCAGCATGGACATTAGAGGAGAATGTCTGCCATTTTCCTTAGCCAAGATAACATGGCCATGAAAGGAAAATGTTAGCTCGGTACTACCATCTGGAGAAGCATCAACGCCTCCAGTCTTTGTCGGTCCTTGTCAAGTCAACATGATCAAGGATAAAGACTAAGCTTGGGTCATTATCCTTAGCCAAGTTAGCATGGCCATCAAAGGAGAATGTCTGCTTGATGCTACCCAAAACATCAACACTCCCTCTTAGTGAGGAAGTACTTCTGCATCACGCCAATCTCGTCTCTGGATACTGGAGATTTATTGCTACCTTATGCATCATGTCTCAAATGAAGTATTGCAAGAAGCTTTTGAAGCCACACTAATTTTATTCTTTCAATACTGGCTATGATATACTCCATCTCTATTGTACTGTGTGCTACATAAACCTACTTTCCTAAAATTGTAACCGATCTCAAGCTAAAGAAACGCCCCAAGGTTCTCAATCTGTCTACTGCACTCCCTGCCCAATTAGAATATGTCTATCCCTATAGCCTCACTTCACCACCTGAGACATATCTGAGGCCATATCCAACTGTACCATGCAGGTACCTCAATACATGCTTTGATGAAACCCAATGGTAGTGTCTCAAATTTACCATAAACTGGATTAAGCTGCTCACTACAAATCAAATATATGTCCTAGTGTTAACTAGATACATCAAGGATCCAATCAACTGCCTATACCAAATTTGAATCTGAAGCACAATCACTCAACTTCTTCAATTTTTTCTTCATAGGTCTAGCTATGGACTTGTAGTCCATCATATCAAAACTCATCAGTATCCCCTGATCGAGGAAGATCTCATCTGATCTTTGTCACACCTCTAATCCCAAGAAACAATACATCCAACCAAGATCCTCCATCTCAAAATCTGAGGCCAAGTCCCTCTCTCACTGAAGTAGGCTCTGGTATCCAATTTGACTCACTGGATTCTCCCTCTATGACTAAGACAAAATCCATATCCCATTACTTCTAACTGGATGCCTCCTCTCTCATTGTAGAAAGATCTATTGAAACAAGTGTATCCTCCCAGGAGATCTCACATCTCCTAAAGGCCTCCTCAACCCATGAAACTTGTCTGTCAGTACTGGAAGATGTCTCTCTCCCCCCTGAATCTAAGGGGGGAATCCCTATGAATGATGAGTTCTCTCACTGATCCAACTAAATCTCTCTGAGATCTGTCTCACTCTGAGTCAACATGCTCCCTCTCGAACTTGACTCCCTTTAAGTCTGTACAATATCTAGAGACATCTTCTTTCTCCTGCACATTCTAACTTCCTCTGAAGTATGATCTCTAATGAACTGTATTGAGAGGCTGCTCCTCCTTATTGGATACTGACGGATGAATCCCTCTAAAATCTATCTCCCTCTGAGCTGGTACTTGGTGGGGCCATCTGCCTCACCACTGGTGGAGCCACCTCCTCCTCCTCATAACTGAGACTCTATGTAACTCGAGAAAATCTGAGTACCACGAAGAACTTCATGTCTCATTTCAAACTGCAAAGTATCATGAAGCCACGCTGGCATCTACCTGGTCATTCCCACGTGATGAGCCATGAAATTACCATCATTTGAAATCTTCTTTTCCTTCTTTTTAACCCTTTATCATTTACCTATAACCTTGTCTTATCTATTTTAATTTTCATATGTGGGATTTAGGCTCGATGTGATTTTCCAATTGCATTTCTTAATATTTCATTGGATTTTTAATTAACATTAGGTGAAGTTGCGTGTTATGTATTTAATTTTGAAGTGACAACTCATGTGTGAAAAAGTTGTTACAGGTTTTTGCTTTAAAGGTTCACATATTCTTCAAATCAGGGTCATTGCACATCCATTGCCACGTATTTAAAGTCATTAGTAGCTGATACAATTATGGGGTTCCCATATTTTCAAATCAACCTGCTATAGAATCAAGCATGTGGAAGCTTAGAACCGCCTAAATATATATGTGTGATTTTAAATAAAGCTAACCATGTTTATAAAAGTTCAACTATTCCGGGTATATGAAGAATTGCAAATGCAAGAAGATATATCAACAAAAGGGGAAATTAATATAAATACTTTTAGCATATGCACACGGGCCTACAAAGTTCCAACACCCAACATAAAGATAAATCAAAGATAAAGAGAATTAATACCTTCAACAAGGCTCCAACACTTAACATAAAGATAAATAAGAATAAATGAATTAATATAAACTCCTTCAACAAGGCACATAAACATATCATAAATGAGGTTAATTAATACATATTCAACATATATCCACATGCCTACAAGGTTGTAACTCTCAACACATGATGATTATAAGAAATGGATACATGAACACTTGTAGATAACAGTTCAACTGATTCAACCTTTAATTGTGGGGAATCCGTGGAATCTGGAGAGGGACCGATCTCTTATTGGTTGATGCATGACATCGTACAACTAAGAAAATCAACATGCAAGGGAATCTGAGTATGTGTTTACTTGATTTGTAGCATATTAGGAGCTTGTCGCTCCATATTTGGAGAAACTAGGCTCCCCCATATTGTATATATACATGTGTGCTAACGTCCATAAGAGGGAGAGGATTTGGAGACTGATAAACCATGTGAGAGCCGAGAGATCTGTTATCGGATTTTGTAATTTCTGATTTAATAGAAATATGGTTGTTCATTCTTTGGAGTGTAATCTTAATTCTCACATGTGACTTATTGGTTGTACACATAGGCCTACCTATGAGTTAGGGCCCACTCACAGGTATGGATCTGTGTTTTGCATATATAGCTATTAAATACTATTTTTTGAATAGCTGTTAGTTCATGTTATTTTCATTCTGTTTCATTTTTATGCTATAGCATGCCACAGGCTGCATAATGGCCACTTGTGTTAAGCTGCAGAATTATGAGTAGAATATGATAGGACTTATATTTATGCATATTATTGATTTCCTTATCAGTCTTTACTTGTATTATCATTATATGCCAAAACTAGATATGCATCCTTTATCTATAGTAATGTTTGGATATCATTAACAAAATTGGGATTTGGGAATTATATGGTTTTCTAGTCTAGTCTTGGTATACTAATCAATCAATAGTTTCAATTCTAGTGTTCTAGTGTGTGAGTTAAAGTAGGTTATATAACTTCCTTTTCTTTAATTATGTGTGCTACATAATCACTTTACTTGTGACCCCACTAGGTGAACACACGGGGGAGTATGGTTATGATATTTCAGAGATCTTACCCCAAGAGGTACCACCAGATGGGATGGGGGTTGAAAGCACCGTGACTCCATATTTTATGCTTTCCCTTTCATTTTATGCATGATTTAATTTTATATTTCTTTTGGGTAATTTGCATAATATGGTAAAAGTCCCCTTTTTGTGTATACTGCATCAAGTGTCTCATAAGTACAAATTGAACCTTGGGTTGAAAAATTAAGTGAAAGAGTATTAAATGACACCAAAAAAATGGGAATCATATTTATATCTCATCATTTTGGTGCCTTTTCCAGGGAGGCACTCAAGGAATTATGTCTTTTGCCTTAGGATCATTGTAGGAACAATACCAAGCTGAAGGGAAATATAGGGAAACATTGACTACCCTTCTGATATATCTTGCTCATGATATTGTGCATTAAAATAATCATAGGATGCATGAGTTAAGTTAACAATATTTTCTTTTGTGGTGCTGTAAGAGCCATCCATAGTACTAATCTCTTTTGTGGGAAGCTTGGAAAGAGGAAGAAGTATTCTACTAGAAGAAAAATCAAGGAGAGGTTATTTAAATAAGGTATGCATTATGAAATTCATAAGCCTTCCATTACTTTTATTTTGATTACATTGAAGAACATATAAGTTTCCCAGGACAAGTGTGGAAAACTCTCATTGTATCAATTTTGTAATTTAGATGATGAGACACTATGTGGATTCTTTGGGATTCCCACAATGGTTATGTCGGGATCTCATAATCTCATACCACACTTGAACTAGATGCTATAAAAACAACCTCTGAACATTTTATTAAACTTTAAGGAGGTACTCTTTTAATTTTTGAATTCATGAAGCTTGGAAGACCTCTCATATATTTGAAACTACAGTTCTTGAATTCCTAGGCATGCACACTCAAAATTGGCCTACAACAAATTTATCGTATCTTGCAAATTATGATCTAGGTCAACTTTTTGGGTGGAGAAGAGAATCACATTGAGAAAAACATGCCTATTAAAATCCAATGATTACCTCAGCCCTACACCTAGTCCCTTTGATCCTATGCATATTGACAAATGCACACTACTGAATATTTTGATGATGATTGTGTTCCTTGATAAACTATTTAAGCCATCATTATACATGAATTACAATTCCATGAACAAAATGTGGAATTTGTTTCATGAATAATGAGAGACTCTATGGCTCCCATGATGTTTATGTCAGGATCTCATTATATCAATCTCATAGATAATGGTACACTTCGTGTTACCATGATGATTATGTCAGGATCCCATTATCATTATACCACATTTTGAATTAGATATTTGATTTTATTCTTTCTTTAGGTATTTTTGCATTAGCCATAGGATTCGGTGAGGGTCATATCCCATAATTTAGGAGTTGGGTATTTGCATTTTTTGGCATATGGATGCATTACATTGAAAATTTTACACCTATAAAAATTCACACAAACCCATATCATCACTTGGAAGAAATAACTCGTCGATCAGACTCTTGTGGCATCTGAGATTGCTAATCTCATTGAGGACAGAGTTCAGGCGATCAAATTTCAATAACTAAATGGATAGATATTTAAAAATAGTTTCTAGAGTGTATCCTCCTATGAATCTAGTTTACAACCCAATCGTCTCATTCCGATATCATACGAGAAAACTATGCCCTAATTACTAAATCCCTATCCTGCATTAATAAAACTCTCTGTTTCCTAGGATGTCCTTTGGTATATTTGACCCATTAATTCTTCAAGTTTGCAAAGCCTGTTTCTATTGGAGATACCTACATGAATCTACTTTCATCTTCAATTGGAATCGAGTCAATCTGTCATCAGATGAAAAGTTATGCCAAAAACCATGACTGCTGGTCAAGGTTGGAAATAAAGAGAAGATATGCCATATAGTATGTTTCTCAACATTTTTGATATATCATTTCAAATCAATTTCAAAACATGTTTGTACTAGAGATAACTGTATGGATATAATTTAATTTGTCTCTAAAATCACTCTGATCGAACATTAGACGAAGAATCAAATTACTGTCAGGTAGTCTAGGTTGGCCACCACTCCTCAATAGGTAACAATGAAAAATTTTCAATGGATCCTTTAATATCTATTTTATATGCATTAATTGCAATCATTTTGATGTTTATTGGAGGAAGAAATTCATAATATCTATTTTCGTCCATAATTTCACCTTGTGTTGCAAGCAAAATGCTAGTGTTTTGTAGGTCAAAGAAGGATCATGGAGGTCAATACATGAATGAGTGATTTTCAAAGAAAAACTTTCATGAAATGGGCATGCCACCAAGACATGAAAACAAGTGTTCTATCATGTAATGATGAGTTCTTTCACGAGATATGTCTAAAATTCAAGTTCCTAGGACCTTTCTATAGAATTTTTCTAGCTATTAACCAACACCAACATCAAGAATTTTCAGATGGACAAAGGACACGACAATTGAAGAATTTATTTCCAAATTGAAGACCAGTGATATAGAATTTAAGTTCCATGCTACATCACTAATTCCATTCTTACACAAGACCCATTCAATAAGACTTAAAGTGCCACTATATACCAATGCATTTTCTTCTTCCCAGCTTAAAACTAATTTCCTGTTGAACTTAACAAAGTTTTCTTTTCCAACAGTTTCCTCAAAACATCATTCATGTAACCACTGCTATCACATCTCAACTTCAACCCAATTTCTTCCTCCACAATACCTCCATAACTTCCTCCCTATCACCCACTGTTAACTCACCCAATAAAGTAATTTGACTCACTTACAATGCCAAGCTACCTTTCTATATTCAATAGTTGTTGAATAAATGGAGCTTGTTGCTACCAATCCAATAAATGTTTTTTCACTATTTTCCCACTGCTAATATTTTCTAGCACACCTCCTTCATTCTAAAAAATTTAACCATGTGCTATGAACATTGCAGTATATTTTCATCCTTAGTAGTACTTTAGAGATCCACCCTTACTACATAATCATAAAAAATAACAAAGTTCCAAGGAAAACGTTGGTATTTCTACACAAGAACTAGTAGCAATAATCCATGTGGTTGTCACACAAGAACCAACTACAGGGGTAGCTAATAAAAGAGAAGAAATAGGTGTTGTCACACAAGAACCAACACCAACCATCCTTTTGGTTTTCACACAAGAACCAACCATGAGATTGATAAAGAAATAGGTGTTGTCACAAAAGAACCAACACCTACCAACCCAAAGGTTTCTACACAAGAAACAACCTCAAAAATATCTATTGTTGCTACACAAGAACCAACAACAAATAAATCAGTTGAAGGAATTCTCCAAGAGGAAGACACTACCTCCCCACAAGAACCTCTAGTAGAATACACTGTTGTAGAAATGGTATTTCCTCAAAGCTTCGTGAATATATCTCAAAACAAGAGGAAATTTTACTGATAGTCCTTGGTAAAAAATATTAAAAATGTTACTCTTTTCTATGGAAAGTTGTGAAGAACCTGCTATAGAAAATTATATACTTTCTGCACAGTTCAAAAAATTCTTAGGTAAGTGTAGGTATGCTTCTTGTTTCTCTTTGTTTATCAGATTCATTGAATGCTCTAGATTTGAATTTGGAAAACCACTTAAGCCTCTTTTATTTTCTTTCCTACTTCCTTACCATTTTGTATTTTTCCGAGGACAGAAAAAGTCTTCAGTTTGGGGGAGAGGGGTACCATCACCTTTAGCTTCTAGGACCAAGCCATAATTTATCATGCCCATACCATCCCTATCCTTTTTCAACTTAAAACCTTCACCAGATGTTGTTCAAGGAAGGACATTAGTGTTTCTACATCAAGCATTGATGTTGCTACACAAGAACCAACATCAAGAAACCCTATTAAGATAAAATGCATTTGACATAATGATGCACTTAGTTGTTGTGGTTTGTGTGGGCCCAATGTCTTAGCAAAGAGTTGTGGAGGTAGTTCTACTAAAAAAATTGGTACTCGGCTAAGAAGAAGGATTTCAAACTTTCCTTTATTTATTTGTGCATGTTTTCATCCAACATGAAAATTTGTGGATCTTTATTCACATTGGTTCTTGTGAGTTAATAGTGGTCTTGAAAATGTCTTGGAATTATTGAAGTTAATCAACGTATTGAGTCTAGCCAACTCAATATGAAGAGTAATGGTTTTGTTAGAATTGGATACTCCAACAAATCACGGGAGAGAGAATATGAAAAATCTAAGAAAACAATTTGATAGTGAAACTGAGGATCCAAATTTGAATATATAGATGAATATGCCAAATATGTAGATAATAGAAGGTCTTGTTGCTATCACACAAGAACCAACAATAGGAGCGGATAAAAACAAGAAAAAAAAGAAGAAAAAAAAGATACATTTTTGTTGCTCCACAAGAACCAACAACAAAAAACAAGTATCTGATATGGACAAGCCGAGGAAATAAACATGCTATTGCACAAGAACCATCAAGAAAAAATCAAGCTGAGACTCATTGGAGGATACACTACATATGGTATGAGGATTGCAAATAATTTCTTACATGTTGTGTACATTTTACAAAGGCAATTGTTGGATTGTGAAATTCATAATTCATAGAATGTTGTGCAATACATATAATGACAATAGAGTATTCAAGAATAAATTATGCTAATAGCCTCTTCATTGGCAGCCATAACTACAAAGTTTAGAACGCTCATGTTTTAGACCTCCTTCTGGCATGTTGTGCTGAGAAATATGACATTTATTAGTTGTTGTGGATCCACCAAGTTGATATAGATTGCCTCCTGTAGGGTGGTCCATGGAAGCTTAGACAAACACAAGTAATTTGGGAATATGTAGAAGAATAAGCATACCTAATTAACAACAAAGGAAACCTTATAGTCTTGTGTCCACTTACCCTATTTTTGTGCAAATTTGAAGGAGACCTCATGACTTGATCTATGCTTCGAAGGGGAGTCATTATAGTGAGAAAAAAATTGATTGGTATGCATCGAGAAAATGAAGGATGATTCAATGTGTGTCCTTACAGCTTGGTTGTTACAAAGCAACAAGGTTGCATGAGGGAATGAAACATATTCAATTTGGGGGAGACGATGAGCCACACAATTACCATCATTTGACATCTTCTTTTCCTTCTTTTTAACCCTTTATCATTTACTTATAACCTTTTCTTATCCATTTTAATTTTCATATGTGGGATTTAGGCTCGAGGTGATTTTCCAATTGCATTTTTAAATATTTCATTGGATTTATGATTAACATTAGGGGAAGTAGTGTGTTCTGTATTTACTTTTGAAGTGACAACTCATGTGTGAACAAGTTGTTACATGGTTTTTCTTTAAAGGTTCACATATTCTTCAAATCAGGGTCATTACACATCCATTGCCATAGATTTAAAGTCATTAGTAGCCGATACAATTGCGGGGTTCCCATATTTCCAAATAAGCCTGCTACAGAATTAGGCATGTAGCAACCTACTACAGAATCAGACTTGTGGTAACTTATAATCGCCTAACTATATATGTGTGATTTTAAATAAATCTAACCATGTTTATAAAATTCCAAGTATTCTAGGTATATGAATAATTGTAAATGCAAGAAGATATATCAACAAAATGGGAAATTAATATAAATACTTTCAACATATGCACAAGAGCCTACAAAGTTCCAACACCCAGCATAAAGATAAATCAAATATAAAGAAAATTAATACCTTCAACAAGGTTCCAACACTTAGCATAAAGATAAATCAAAATAAAGGAATTAACATAAACACCTTCAGCAAGGCACAAAGACATATCATAAACACTACAAGGAAAATACCCTCTAGCAGAGGTTTTTGTGGACACCCCTATAAAAATAGCCCAAAAATCCATTTATAGAGGATGATACTAGTGGAGGCGAGTGGATGAATGTTTTAGTAGATGTTTTATGTCGGTGCTTTATAAGTACATAACGCACCGATGCGTTTTATACAATAGACACATTGGTGCCCTCAAAACTAGCGCACCGTAGCAGTGTTATTTCAAATAAAAAAAATTTATCTGGTGTACTATAGAAATAATGATGCACCAGGAAAAAATGACGCACCGTAATAGAGTTCTTTAAAAAATCTCCAGTGCAAAACTTAACACTGGAAGCACCGATGCGCTATTAGTAGAGCGCACCATTATATGGTTAAATAAAAAATATTTACGCACCAGTGTAGGATAATGTCAAAAAATTATATTCCAGTGCACTCCATTATATCATGCACACCGATGTGCACCAATGCTCCAATATGAAGCACCATGTTAGGGTTAATTTACAAATTTACGTAGTGTGCTATGTAAAACTAGCCACATCGGGGCATCTATTATTATACCGCACTGTTTCATGCTTAAACAAAATTTTTTTCACCATTGTATTTTTCAAAAAATGTATGGCGGTGTGCTATGTAGTAGTAAACACATTGGTTCTCAGGCATGCCCAAAAACATGCGCACCATGCTAGGGCTGTTTTTTTTTTTTAAATATAACCGGTGCGCTCAATAAACATGTACGCCTCGGTGCGGTTGGTCATCGGGCACACTGAAACAGGGTTTTATAATTTTTTTTTTCTGACAGTAAAATTCATTTTTACCATTTTCAGTGTTGTAGAGCTCAAAAGCACTAGTGCAACCTTTTCCTATCTGAAGTGCCCTGCTGTTGGTGATTTCCTTGCTTGCCTTCCTTTCATCTATTGCTCGGTGTGTGAATTTTGAATTTTTCCAAATGGTGGGAAAATTTGGTTCTTTTGAGTACGTCGCAACCATGCCTCCCTAATGACAAAATGTCCAGGTAATGTCCTTGTTTCTTCATAACTTAAGTTTTCATTGGATTAAAATTTAAAATTGAGTGAAATTTTAAGTGTAAAAAAAACAACAACCGCACGGTGCGTTCATAGCACTCAACTCACATTGCCTATAGTTCAACCTGTAAATTTACAAGGTACACCGTGTACCTTGTTACCTTTCTCGGTGGTGTGTTGGTAAACATAAACGCACTGGCGTGTCCATTTAACGATGCACTGAAGAAAACTATATAACTTGTAGGGAGGTGCGTCAAAGTGATGATAATGTAGCGGGCCATTAAAGTACACAATGAACCTCCCTTATCAGATATATTTTTACGCAGTGCATTGGTAAACATGCACACCAGGGTGTTCATGTTTACCAAACGCACTGCTGAGAAATGTAACATTATGTTGCGGTGCACCCCGTAAATGTTTTGGTGGCACCATACGTGGTGCGATAGTAACCATTGGAATGCACCGCAAAAATATCCATACTCGAAAGTTTGGAAAAGTTTACGTGACGGTGTGGTTACGTTCATTACACGCACCGATACGTGTAGTGAACGCATATGCACCGCTTTTTTACTAAGTTTTAAAAAATTATTTACGTGCATTAATATTTTAATTTGTTTTTTGGTTTAAGCAGTGCGTAGGATAAATGTAATGCACCAGTGAGTATGTGTTGTAGTGTAGCGCCCCGATGCGGTGCTGTTTTCTAACGCACCACATAACATAGTAGAAACTATTTTTTTTGGTGCTTTACTTTACACTGAAGCATCGTGGATGGTGCTCACAATATATACACATCGCTTACAGTGCGTGACTGTTTTTTGGGCACACTGATAATGAAATTAACTTATTTTTTGAAGGAACTTATTTTTCTGTATTTATAGATAAATTTACCATTCAATAGATTTTTTTTATGTTTTATGTATGAGTGGGGCTGATGTATTTCATATGTTAATCATGCAGAGATGTGAGCAGAGAGAGAAACAACAACAAAAAGAGTAGAGGGTGGAACTGTACAATGTTGTATGGGAATGGGAGGCAAGGGAGAGGGAGAGGGATTTGTACCCTCACCCTATTACTGTAGAGACTCATGTTCTCTTGAGGAATGTATGCCTCTTTAAGTACTATGAGGAGGCTACATCCCTTAAGGGGCACTCCGAGTTGTTGGTACATCTGATTTGTCGATGAGATGTCCATCGACATGATTTCTATGTGGGTTCGGATCAGTGGTACCATCCCACTGAGGAGGATATTTAATTTATCACTGGGCTATCTAGGAGAGGGAAGGATTTTCCCTAGTTCCTAGATGTCCCAATAGGTGTTGCAGCTGAGAGTCAGCTCGTGTACTCTCAGTGATATATTGGGGTTGATGTACTGTCCCGAGCTGATTTTTAGGTGTTTGGTGGACAACTGAAAATCACCTCTTTCGGTGCAGAGGAGGTTAGGTTCCTCCCATTATTAGTGACGACCATAGCCCACTTTAACAGTGATGGGAAGCACATTAGATGCCCTCTTTTGTATTATGTTGATTCGTTGGTATAGAGGCCATGGTGTATCAGATGGTTTGCCATTTTTTGCAGCAGTTTTGTATAACACTAGACATATGTTGTGCTATGATACGTAGGAGGTCAAAATTCCCTTTTGCCTCAGAGATTTTTTGCTTATTTTTTGAGAGGTTTCTAGAGACGAGGATTTTTTTTTTCCTTGAACCTACTAGGCCGAGGACTCATGTGCGGATGCACATGTGGGGTAATATGATGCACAAGAGGAGCCAACCGAAGTTTCTGGCTAGGATTTCCCTAGATGCACCGGGGCTACTAGGAAATGCGACGGATCACATGTTCATCATGGTGCCGTGTCCTTACACGGGTTTGGATTGGCAAGGATGTTTGAACATCCTCTTCACAACAGATGAGCTACTATATGATAGAGGTAATATTAGTGTTTTGTTTAAATTAATATAGTTTCATTTTATTGTCTTACTTAATTAGAATAAATTAATTTTAACAGGTTCTTTAACTTTTTTTATTAAATTATTTAATGAATTAACTGTGTAATTATTGTTCTGTACTATATATTTTGCATATATTGACACTTTCATTGGGGAGGTTCCTCCTCCACCAATAGATGAATATGAAGAGATGATGCATGAGGTTGCGATGGGTCAGGGTCCTCGGGTGCAGATACCTAGTGACATGCGCCGTAGGCCCGATACCATATTCAGGTTGGAGTTGGACGACCAAATATCTTCATTTTTAACTGAGGTGGGAGTCTGCCCTGCCCTGATGCGAGAGATCAAAGAAAATACTATGCTCTTGGAGATTTGGAGGGAGATGCCACATGATTTGATGCCTCTTATGCATCATATCATCGAAGCTGCCAGGATACTAGCAGTGAGGAGGGATCCCAATGATAGGAATAAATATTCTTCCAGTACAAACCATTCATCCAGTACCCCATCGATTGATGAGGGTGGCCATGATCATCCTTCTTGACATCCTCCTACTCCTGCTTCACATCACCCGGATCATGAGGAGGCAACACATGTTCCTCCTCCTCCTCTTTCACCTCACCTAGATGAGAATGCTGGACCTATTCCTCATCCTCCTATTTCACCTCACCTAGATGAGCAGGCATGACCTATTCAACATCCAAAATCTTCCACTACAGACCATGCCTCCACTACTGTTGTATATATGCAGATTATCCCATCGACTAGACCAGATATGTTATAGCAGTTATTTGATTTGTCCATGATATAGTTGATGATGTAATTAATTTATATGTTGATGTTGATGTGTGATGCAGGACTCTATAGACCCTCGGGTCGACGTCCACTCACAGGATCGTTCTTTATCTCCTTTGAGCCGGATCGACTCTTTCGATTCCCTGCTGGAATCACAAATTATCGGTCCACAAGTCCTTTGGGAAGCTCCCCTGTGCGAACAACACTAGGTGTGAGCTCCACCTCCTCTAAGCGACCATAGTGCTATAACCAAGGCCCAATTCCAAAGGCGCTTGTCACAACTCACAATATCGTGAGTTCGCGAGTCAAAAATCTCGACTCCTCCTTTCCAAATTCACGATACCCGAAATGCCGATACGGGTATAGCTCCTTCCCTTGTCAGTGCCCTCCGCGCGTGACCACCGGCTAGGCTTAATGCTAGCGCCTCTCGCTACTCGCCCCTTCATGAATTTCAACGTCGAGATCCCATGCTCTTATCTCGCGAGTCACCGAGACACGAGAAGTCAACGGAATGTCGACTCCTTCCACTAGGCAACGCATGTCCGTTTGTCTATCACACGGGCCCACCTTATGGTTTTGCCACATGTCCCTCGTGCCCAGCTTCGACACTTCATGAATTTGATCCCCCAAAACACTGCCTCCTTTGTATCATGACACCCGAAGTGCCGAGATCCCGAACTCCTTGATTCTCCTTATCGCAACTCATGACTTCGGGACTTTTGGGACAAAGTCTCGACCCCCTATCCTCTGAATTTCCAAGGTGTTGAATTCCGACGCATTATAAATGAGGGTCCCACAACAGAACTTCTCTCCTTGACGGAACTTCGCCTTTCACGATCTCGCGAATCTTGGTGCAAGGTTTTCGACCTTTCAGCTCGCGAATCCGTGAAATGAGAGTTCGCGAGTGATCCAACGACCCTTACTGCCTTGGATCCTACGACTCTATTTCCCTTGATATTAAACTTGAAAATAGGCTTACCATAACTCCCTTGCTCCTCTGCATGATCTGACGGCTCTCGGAACTTCATGAATTCCTCTCGGAAAATTCTAACCATCCAATGCCTCCTTGACAACTCCTGCTAAATGAACAAGGTATTCCTTCACAAAACTTGTCCACCTGCAAAACAACTTCGCTACACCTCCTTTCAACACTTCAAGGCACTAGCCCTCTTGAGCTTCTCTTCGAC